>SKCR01032915.1:0-102578 GCA_019454045.1 Zanthoxylum bungeanum
AGGTGTATTTGTCTTAGCCTGAGACTTACTTCGCTAGTACTTATGACAATCAATACGCTTTGGTTTTGGTCTTCTAGGACTTTAACAGGTTCTGTGTACGCCTCTTCTGGGTTTATTGAGAATCGTAGTGTATTGGGTGTAATGTCAAGATGGAAGTATCACTTCAGTCATATGGAGATGATGATCACGCAGGGATACAGAACTAGTACTCTAAATGGTTGCAACCATCGGGATAATATGACAAGGTCATGATTATCCGATTTAAAGAGACTAGTTGCTTGTAATCCGATATATGCTTCGTACGGGGCAGATACTATTCCAGCCCCAGGCCTTGCATGTGACATATGATACTAGATCGCAATACGCAATACTACGTATACTACGCCTGATATAGATTATATATTCCTTTAAGAATATTTCTGGAGAATTGGGTAGGCACGGTGTTTTGCTAGAAGCCAACCATGTCTCGTAAATCGTAAAAATATAGTACGAGGTACTTACGTGTTCGGATAGTCCTACGACCGGATTTACTGCCAACATATCCAGGGATCTCTTGGGTCGCTTCCCGAAGATTCACCGATGACGTATGATTCGAGCATAATTAATCTGTGATTAATTACGAAGAGATTTTATATATGATAAAATACTATTTGAAGAGAGAGAACGATTAATTTGAATTAATCGATAAAATAATATATTCGATATATTAAACGAAATTAGATTTCGACGCAGAATTAAAATTAGATTTTAATTCGGGCAAACAAATTAAATTAGAATTAATTCGCTAGTGACGTGAATAGTAATTTTGCTTGGCATTATTATTTAATTAAATTTGATTTAATTATGTCGCAACGGAAAGTTTGTTAATTCAGAATTAGCGAACCCGAGCCCGGGAGTATTTGCGGGCCCACTCGGATTTCAAATCAAGTGGGGCCCACAAGTCACATCACTAGTCACATCACTTGTCACTTTGAGTGATGGGTTTTGGTGACAATGATGATGACTTGCCTTACACACTTTGTATTGATGATGGCTTGTGTAAGACTTTTACCAAAACTTTGGTAAATCATTTATTTTATTTTTGAAATCAAATTTGATAAGTCAACACACATCTTCTCTTTCTCCACACTCATGCCACTTTGAAGCAATTTACTCTCTCCATTTTTTCTTCATTGCCGAATGCACAAGAAGGAAGAAGAGGTGAATTTTGTTGCAAAATTTACCGAGAGCTAGCACTCACAAGAATCATAAAAGGTGATAGGGAAACCATCTCAAGAGCTTGGAATCCTCTCAAAGCTTGGAGCTTCTTCATCTTCATCAAACTTGGAGCTTGGCCGAATTCTTGGAGGAAAATTTTTGAACTCAACACTTCCATAAACTGCTCTTTGTAAGTATGATTCCACCATACTTCTTTGTTGTATTCACATATTTTTTTTATGCTTGAATGATCTTGGGACTATAGTAGAAACCAACATCCATATCATGTCCTATGATGTGGGATAATATCTTATGCTTCATTATCAGTATAGATACATGAATCACGACATATACACGTTTAGAATCATGCGTGTCATGGCATGCTAACCGTATTTCGATCATATTTTTATAGATCTTACAAGTTCCACAATATTGGGATATATGTCATAGAGCTTCATGTAATTTGTAAATGGAATATTTTGTTAAAATAAAAAATGCATTATTCATTTATCAAATGTTTGATTTAAATCATATATTGTAAATTATATTGTTTAACCCTGATTACTTATGTGCCTTTAGGCTTATTGTATGAGTTTCATACACAAGAGGATTTAAGTCCGAAGATAGTAATCTAAAATAGTGCATAGAAAGCAAACAAAGCAAGTACTTTGTTTGTGGTTTATCTATACTTGTGGTACATTCTATAAATGTATTGCGACCTGGATCCATGATCGTCCATGTGTTGACATGAGAATGAAGACACCTTATATGATGTGATCATTTAGGACTGGACCCAGATACAAATGAATTTCTTATAATAGCCGTTAAATAAAGAAATTTATTTCGATTGATTAGATGGTCATATATGGATTGATCTGAATCATGTGTGATAAGAACCTGCCTGGAACAAAGTCAAGCAAATCCTTCCACGTGTTCTAAGCCCAAAGAACCGCAAATCGTGATTTGTAAGAACAAAATCCTTCCAAGATCAAGTCCAACCGTTAAGGAACTTTGTCTTTAAGAACCTTTCTTTATTTCTTTGGAGAATCTTGTACAGTTATACAGCGCCACAACGCTTGCCACACATTGATAAGCTTTTGTTCCGTAGAACCAAGGAAGAATCCACTCCCTCAAGATGACACAAGTCACTTTTTTTTTGTAAAAAGATATATTATTAGTTAATTCCCAATTACAATGAATAATACCCCTTTAAATAGGTGGCTAACCCTAATTCTACTCAAATATAATAAAACCCTAGTAAAATAAACCCAATAACACATAAAATACTTTAAAATTTCGTGCATGGGCTTTGTAATATAATTAAAGTTCAGCCCATCACTTAAACAACACATAACCTTAAAAAAAATATAAAATATAAAAACTATTGGGATATCTTGCATCCTCATTTTGACCAAGAAGAAGTCTGAACTGGACTTTGATGTAAGCTACAAAGTTGTAGAGCTAAAAGTTCTATTTCCAATGCAACTTGAATCACCAAAATCAGACATCATAAGAGAAATTTATGTCTAAAAGACGAAGACTGCGCCCATATACACCAATCTGACCAAGCCATGCAATCAACCACAACTTCAAGTTAACTTGTCTCGACAAACAGAACTCACTCTGGATCACATCATTCTCCCTTTCTTGAAAAGGATTCGTCCTCGAATCCGTGTCTGGATCATAGATAGTAATGATAAAATGAATTGGATGATTATTCTGGAACAAAGAAAAATCACACGATGGAGAAATATCAATATTAAAACAATAATGTTTGCCTACTATTCTCTCTTGCCCAAACTCTTTCTCAAAATCTATTTTCATTGCACTCGCTACCCTAATGAGATTCTTAATTAACTTCACATTCTCAATCTCATTCATAACAAATTCTATATGTTTAACACTCATAAAATTCTCACATGAGTTTACCCAAGTATTTCCCGACTCATTACTCTCATTTGGATGCTCAAAACTCTCAATACATTCAACTACACATTTAGTTTCTTCAATGCATTTCATGCATTGAGCTTCAAATTTAACATCACCAGCAACAGCTAAGTCATCCACCTCAACAATAGCAACAACCTCCACATCACACTCACTCATCACTACTTGATTACTCACTACCATGCCCATATTTTCTTCTTTTACATTCACAATATCAATAGCAAGTTTATTTTCTAAGCACTCAGCAACTCTTTCTTTTTTCCTCTTTTCAACCTCACTTCTCATCTTCATTATAAATTGATCTTTATAGGCTTGTTGTGGTGTTAAAAGAGAAAGAATCACTGACATCCATTATGTGACATAAATGTACCTACTTCTCTCAACATGATGCCACACTTGCCTATCATATTTCCATGAACCACCCAACAATACAGGACAGTCAAGCATAGGCACCATATCACATAATACCTCATCATGAAACCTCATAGTAGAAAATGCACCCATAACTTGATAATCCACCTTAACCTCAGCACAATTAGGCAAACACATAAGGCTTATGATGGTTTTGCAATGGCAACCTCAATTTCTCCACGAGATTGGTACTCACTAAATTAGCCCAACGTTCCTCATCAATAATCACACTACACACCTCACCTTTCATAAATACTCTAGTACGAAAGATATTATCTCTTGGCTGCCCCATAATATCAACCAACACACTAGCCATCTTGACAAAACAAACTCAAAGAGGAAGAAAATACCAAAAAAATGATAAAGACAAAGACAAGACTAAAAATAAGACTAAAAAAAATTAGAAAGATCACAGAAGACTGAAACCAAAACAAAAAAATCAGATTCAAAACTCGATGACAAATTCAACCAAAAATTTCCTTTTCGATTAAGGAACACTCAGACAATCCCTAGCACAACTTAACACACAAGGTAATTGATTGAACTTTTTTTATTGCTCTTGCACAAATTTGAATTTAATTTTTTCTAATGACTCTCTAAAATCTAATTATGCATGCAAATCAAACAAACTGATTAAGAACCAATTAGAAACCAGAAACTGAAATGACTCAAATCCCGTAACTAATATTTAGACCCAAACTCGGGACTCGATATGAGAATAGACAGCTTTCAACTATATACTATTGACTAGATCTCGTCGAATACATATAAAATGATATATTAAGGGTCACATAACTCTTTGTAGATCAAACGTTACAGCCTTTTTAAATTTAGTGCGCGGCAGACAAATTCGGACCGAGCTGATCCAAAAATTGCTTACAATTTCGACCTTAATTGACTCAAAACTCCAAGAATTGAATCTTATATGCTATTACCATGAAAGAACAATATAATAACATCCAAGATGCAGTCATAAACATGAAAAACACAGAGAAAATAAAATAAAAATTGAAATTAAAATAGAAGAAAAAAGAAATATAAAAACTTCATATAATGATAAAAATAGAGAAAATCTTGACCTTGGAACCTTGAGCTCCTGATACAAAATGATAAGAACCTGCCTGGAACAAAACCAAGCAAACCCCTCCACGTGTTCTTATTAGTGTCCTACACATGCCACAAGATCTCTAAACAATGATTTGTGTGTGAATAAGAATAAAGTTTGCGGAAAAAACTTATATTGATCGGTTGAGAATTTTCAAAAAATCCTTTGAAAAGATAAAGCTCCAAGCTTTAAGATGAGTTCCAAACCCCTGGGTGAGTTTTCCTATCACCTTAATCAACTCTTTTAAGTGCTAGCTTGAACAAATTTTGAAAGAAAAATTTTCCTTGGAGAAGAGAAGGTTCGGCCAACCTAGGAGAAGTGAGAAGAAATTTTGTGTTGTGTTGACTTGTGTTGGTTTTCCAAAAACCAAGTAGTTGTGTAATTATTTTCCAAAAACAAAACAAGGTTGGTGAAAAACAAATGGTTTCATTTAATTAAAGCTCAACTACCTCCATCAACTTTGTGACAAGTTGACATAAGTGAAGTGGGTCCCACCACTTTAAATTCAAAATTTAAGTTGGTTTCTCCAACACACAACTAAACTTTGGGCCCGGGTTCGTTTAATCCGACTAAATGAATTTTCCATCGCTAAATAATTGAATCTAATTTAATTAAATAATTATGACTCGCGCAAAGCTTGGCCTGCATTTCTGGCCGGCCCGGGAGGACGTTCCTCCGTCAGGAAAAACTTTAGGTCTTCACAGACCATGATAGCGTTCATGTTACTTTTCCACTTAACATAGTTTTCTCCCGTTAATTTATCGTTTGAGAGTATGGAAATAATTGGAGAAACCATGGCTGAAAAATAAAATAAACATGCATTTAACATTCATTCATCGCATATTAAAATCATCAAATAATTTTAGAATAAAATTAAACATGATGCATGAACCATGAATAATGAATTAGAAACCTAAGAGAATTACTATGCCACGAAAATTTTTCATCCCACAAGTAAGTGCCTCCGTAGGTTCTTCCCAGCAACATAAAACCAAATCCAATGAACATAGGGAAGGAGCAATGTCATGCCATCATATTAAAAAGCGGTACTGAAATCAACAAATATGTTGGAGTCAAGGCAACTATTGAGGAAGTTCCTAAAGAAAGCAGAGAAACAGTTCCACAGATGGAGGAAAAAGAATCAAATGAAAAAGACCAAATCACTCCACCTTCACCTTTTCCACAACGTCTTCAGAAAAAAAAATTGGACAAGCAGTTTGCTCGATTCTTGGAGATTTTCAAAAAGTTACACATCATCCCATTTACAGAAGCCTTGGAACAAATGCCCAGCTATGTTAAATTCATGAAAGACATTATTTCACGAAAACGGAGATTGGGAGATTATGAGACAGTAGCATTATCAGAAGAATGCAGCGCTATCATTCAGAGGAAGCTTCCCCCAAAATTGAAAGATCCTAGCAGTTTTATCATTCCTTGCATCATAGGAGAGCATAACTTCGGTAGGGCTTTATGTGATCTAGGTGCAAGTGTTAACTTGATGTCTTTTTCTATTTTCAGGAAATTGCAGATTGGAGAAAAAATGCCCACCTCAGTCTCTCTACAACTTGCTGATAGAATGCTCATATTTCCGAGAGGTGTAGTTGAAGATGTGCTGGTCAAGGTTGACAAATTTATTTTTCCAGCAGATTTTATTGTCATTGATATGGATGAAGACGCAGACGTGCCAATCATCCCCGGAAGACCGTTCTTGGCTACAGGTCGAACCATTATTGATGTACAAAAATGAGAATTAACCATGAGGGTACATGACCAAGAAGTAACATTCAATGTTTTCAAGGCCATGAATTTCCCAGATGATGAAAAGAAGGAGGAATGTTTCAAACTTGATGTGATATATAGTACCATCCAGAACTCCAATGTAATGCAAAGTTCTACATGTCAATTATCTGTGGAGCCTCAAGATAAAGCATTCTACGTACTGAAGAAGCCTATTCTTGCACTAAAAGTAACATAAGAGGAACAGTTCCACCAACTGAAAGAATTGGAGGAATTTCACATACAGCCTTTTGAGAATGCCAAATTGTATAAAGAAAAGACCAAGAAGAGACATGATGAGAAGTTAGTGCACATAAAATTGAAACCAGGGCAGAAGGTACTGTTAAACAAATCAAGGGTGAAACTCTTCTCATGGAAGCCAAAATCACGGTGGTCAGGTCCATTTGTGATCACTCAGGTTTTACCATATGGAGCTGTTGAGTTACTGGATCCCAACACCAACAACACATTCAAGGTTAACAGTCAGCGTGTTAAGCACTACTAGGGAGAATCATTTGAGCGACAAAAAAAATTGTCACACTTTCAGATCCAGCATAACGTTCGGGTAGTCATGTCTAGCTGACGACGTTAAACTTACCGCTAGCTGGGAGGCAACCCATGCAATCTTTGTATATATTGTGATTTGGTGTGATTTCATTTTTTGTGTTTAGTTTTTGCAGGTTAAGTTATTTCAGAATGGATGAAGTGCTCGCAAATCTTCACAAGCAATTTCCTTCTCTCCCTCAAAAATCTCTGATGAAAGTTTACAAAGCTCGCTTGGAACGGATGAGATTACTGATGATCAAAGGTATTCCTAATCACATTCGTTGGATTATTGAAGCACGGGTCCAATTGGCAGGTGAGTCCTCTGATCCTTTTATTTCACATCTGCGTGGTTTAGGAAGAAGCACCTATGCTAAAAAAAGAATAGCCAAAAGAATGTATGTTTGTTATAAATGTGCTCGTATGTTTTGTGATACTCGTTGTCGTTCTTTAGGAATGGTGTCTGATAACAGCGAAGATAAGATTAATTTCATTAGGGATGGCTTGAGTAAGGAGTCTTTGGATGTCATATCTAAAACTCTTGAGACGCATCCCAGTGGATATGTGTATCACGAAATTCGTGTGTTATATGCACAATTCCAAAAGGAAAGACAACAGTTAAGTCTCGGGAATCTGACTCAAAAAGACCATGTTTGCCAATTTATAGAAAATTGGATGGGAAGCTTGTTCCTGACGCATAGACGTCAATCAAGCCGCTACTTTTCTTGTACATATTATATCTCTTTGTCTTTTCCTAATAATTGTGATGTGTTTTGTTGTTTTCTTTTATTTTCTCTGACAGGATCCAGATCTTTTTGACTATCATGATTTATTTTACTGTTTAACTAATAATTGTCATTTGGCAGGTACTAGTGCTACTATTTTTACTTATCCTTTTCAGGTGTTATAAATTCAACTCATCATTGTACTTTTGAAGACATCCAGAGTAAAACATGGAAGCCACTTCAAGAAGACGAGTTGAAAACATCTGTGTGTTTTGCGGTACTAGTGTTGGTAATAAACCACAATACGTAGCACCAGCACAGGAATTGGGTCGAGTCTTAGCTGCAAGTAATATGCACTTAGTATATGGTGGTTGCAATCTTGGACTTATAGGGATCGTTTCAAAGGTTGTACAGGAAAGAGGCAGTCAAGTCTTGGGAATCATCCCAAAACCCTTGGCGGAAGCAAATCTTATTGGACCATCAAACGGAGAAGAACTAATTGTGCCAGGTATGTCTGAACGACTAGTAGAAATGATTAACCGTGCTGATGCTTTTATTGTTTTGCCAAGTGGCTTGGGTACAATGGAGGAAATTTTTACAGTGCTATCTTTGGGCGAACTTGAACATACACCAGAAACCGATTGGGATGTTTAACGTTGAGGGATTTTATAAATTTCTTTGTGTATTTCTTGATGATGCCCGGAGAAATGGGTTCGTGACAAAACCTATGAAAGAACTTCTCTTTACTGCCAGAACTGCTCCAGATCTAATTGACCAAATCTTAGCTTTTGAACCACAAATTGACCCTATCATTTCAAAAATAAATTGGTCCGAAAATGATCGTGGTAAGAGGCGTCAGATAAATCTGGATCTTAACCTTTAATTTTCATGTAGAATTTCAGCAAACCAGGTACTATCTTCAAAACTCTTCTTCTACTATTTAAGACATTAGGGACAATGTCTCATTTAGGTTTGAGGGAGGGGAATAGTTAATAGGATCTTGTTTTTATTGTGTTATTTTAGTCCAAAATTTTTCGAAAAATACAAAAAAATTAAATATTTTTACAAAAATCAAAAAAATATTTTATGTTTTTGTGTTTTTAATTTGACTTTGCTAACATGCGACGTGCCACGTGTCAACATCACATCCGATCATGCTAACGTGCGCCGTGCCACATGTCATCATCTTATGGTACCGAAAATCGCCATCGCCACGAGTCATCCACATCATCGCCATGTCATCAGAAGACCGAGTCAAATGCCGAGTCAGCTTGCCACTTGGCGTCCACGTCACCATCAGCCAATCACAGCGCGCCACGTGTCGCAATCCTACGGTGCCGATAATCACTATCGCCATGTCATTGCCACATCATCGCTATGTCACTGCCACTTCAGCTCAATTATTGAATTAATCATCCACGTCATCGAATAAGAATCTCAGCGGACTAATCAGAACGTGACACGTGTCATGTCGCGACGCCTGATACTTGCGCGTCGCGACGCGGAGAGCCTATCGACGCCTATAAATTCAGCTCGAAATTTCAGTTTCAGATGTACCTTCCTCTCTGTAATTCTCTAAATAAATAAAGAGTTTGTATCTATTTTTCTTTTAATTTCAGTTTTGTAATTAATTTTTATTTACTTTAATGTAATAGTAATTTACTTTCTTTACTTTTTCAGTTTTTACTATTCAGCTATGAGGAGGTAACTTCCCCCTGCTATGGTGAAAGATAAAACTTTTATTACTACTATTTAGATTTATCTCCCTTAATTATAATATATTCACTATTTAAAATTTGACTTAATAAGGATACCGCTATATTGGCCGGTTGGTAATCAATTATAAACTGGTTTTAATTTGACTAAGTAAGGATACCGCCTGGTTGGTCGGTTGGTAATTTACCGCCTATATGGCTGGTTTATGGACAAATATTGATACCGCCTTTATGGCAGGTCGGACTTAATTTGACTTAATCAGGTTACCGCCTATATGGCTGGTTGGTAATGTTATCACAAGTTAATATATTATATTAAGGGAGATATCTAAAATAGTAGTGGTAAAAGTATATCTTTTAACCCTAGCATTTTATTTTATTGTAATTTTACTTTTCAGTATTTACTTTACCGCATTTACTTTTCAGCATTTTACTTTATGTCTTTTATTTTTAAGTTTTTACTAGCCCTAGTTATGTGTCGTAACTAAGTTAGTTATCTGGGGTTGTAATGAATTTTAATATCACCGGTTTATAATGTGTTATTTTATAATTTGGGTAATTTAAACGTTTACTTATTAAGTCTTAAACTTAATGCGTCTTGTTAACTGGCCACTAATAAGATTGATCTGGTAAATCTAAAATAAACTTGACAAATGAATTTTAGGTTTCAGCCTTAGACTTAATAGCCTACGATCTTCCTTGAGGATAGATAACCATTTAATAGATTTCCTTACATGATAGACATATACCTGTCGGGTGGGGATAACCACAATTGGAACTTAATCTTAATGAATCCAGGTAATTTGGTTGGCATAGACATATGGTTCAATTGGGTTATACTGGGTATTTGTATCTGACCATCGACAGAGGCTTTTGCATAATTTCGTGTTCCAGGTTAGTAAACCGATATATTTCACCAACATGAAATAACCACTTCATCTTTTAAAAGATATTAGAAAGATTCACAACCCTGGATAGTTTCTTAATATTGAATTTTATTTAATTTAATTTTGAGCAATTTTATTTACTTGTTTTTAAGTTTAAAATCATCACCATTCTCAGTCAATCAATCAATCTGTTAGATACTAGTAATCATTTGGCCTCACAAAATTAATAGCTAGGTATTAAGTCCTTGTGGGATCGATACTTTTTATACTACTTGAACGATACGTGCGCTTGCGTTATACGCGTGTGAAAGCACCGGTCATATAGGCGTGAAACGCCTTACCCAATTGGTTAGGAATGGTTTGATACCATATCTCACCATTGAACTCCTATCCAACTTGTGAATCATATATTCAGGGTAAGATGACCAAAGCCCCATTTTCTGGTGTTGGACACCGAGCCACTAACTTACTGGAACTCGTAAATTCTGATGTGTGTGGTCCACTAAGTCAGACTGCTCACAGTGGTTATTCGTAATTCGTTACCTTTACCGATGATCTGTCACGGTATGGTTATGTCTAACTGATGAGACATAAATCGAAAACCTTTGAAAAGTTCAAAGAATTACGTAATGAAGTAGAAAAACAACTAGTCAATATATTAAATGCCTTCGATCTTATCGAGGCGGTGAATATATGAGCAGTGAGTTCATGGATTATATGAAGGAGAATGGGATTCTCGCTCAATATACTCTTCCAGGTACTCCACAGCATAATGGAGTGTCTGAGAGGAGAAATCGAACTTTATTGGATATGGTCCGATCTATGTTGAACTTTTGAAGGAATTTTATTGCACATCTTTTGAATAAGATTCCTTCAAAAGTTGTTCCTACGACTCCATATGAGATATGGACCGGTAGGAAACAAAATCTTAATTATATTAAGGTTTGGGGTTTTCCTGCCTATGTCAGGATGACTCAGCAATTTAAGCTTTCACCTCGAGGCAAAAGTTTAGGTTTGTTAGATATCATTCGAATACGAAGGGATATTTGTTATATGATACCGAGCATCGAAATATTCTTGTAGCTCGCTTCGTAAAATTTCTAGAGGTAGAATTTTTTTTCAGAAGGTGGTAATCATAGACAGGTTGAACTTGATGAAGTACAACCTGAAAACAACGAACCAACGAAGGAACCTGAAGTTCAAGAAGATGAAGAACCTTCAACACAAACACTCCGTAGGTCACAAAGGGTATCTAGACCTCCTGGACGCTTGTAATTGATACCAAAAAAATCTCGATGTTCTCTTAGTTGAAGAGACTGACCATTTTACCTATAGAGAATCGATGTTGGACATCGACTCCGTGAAGTGGAAAAATGCCATGAAATCCGAGTTAGACTCAATGCATGAGAATCAAGTTTGGGACTTGGTTCCGCTTCCCGAATTAATTGTTCATATCAGTTGTAAATGGGTTTACAAAAGGAAGCGCGGGCCTGATGGAAAGGTTGAAACCTATAAGGCCCGACTAGTAGTAAAAAGTTACACGTAGTGACCTGGTGTCGACTACGATGAAAATTTTTTGCCAGTAGCAATGCTTAAGTCTATTAGGATTTTGCTTTCTATAGCTGCTTATCATGATTATTAGGTTTGGAAAATGGATGTCAAAATGGCTTTTCTAAATGGATTTCTTGATTAATAAATCTATATGGAATAGCTGGAGGGTTTTGCAACCAGCGAGAACTCGGGTATGGTATGTAAGCTTGAGAAGTCTATTTATGGACTTAAACAAGCTTCACGAAGTTGGTGTTGGAGTTCTACGGCCCCGAGGATCGAATATCAAGCATCAAATACATGTGCGAATACAACGAGGGAGTTACGGAATACTCACATCGATCGGTTGAGCGATGCGGCAATGAACAAAACTTGATTTTCTGCCCAATGGTATTTGAGATGATTCCAAGCTCATTAGTGGACTTCCCTATCACCTTCGCATGTCTCTCGGAGTGCTAACTCTGGATGATTTTGCCACAAAATCACCACACTTGGCTTCCCTTTTCTTCCTTGGCTCTCGGCAGTGGGCTGCCAAACTAGAAGAAAAAATAGCCCCTAAAAGGCGTGAGAGAGATGAAGAATAAAGAGAGAGAAGAGTTGTGTAATGACTTAATTTATTTCTAAAACCAATTTACCATATACCAAAAATTTTTGATTTTCAAAAAATCAAGTCATTAATGGCTTGCCAACTACCAATATCAACTCCCATCAATCAATAAATAGTGACTGGTGTCAATCACTCAAAGTGAAAGGATTCCATCACTTGATTGACGAATGATGTGACGCTGGATGCGACTAGTGATTTGACGCTTGATGTGACTTGCGTGTCGCACTCGAATTCGAAATACGAATGCGCTCGCAAACACTCCCGGGCTCGGGTTCGCTAATTCCAAAATAACAAAATTTTCTGTTGCGATGTAATTAAATCTAATTTAATTAAATAATCATGCCTAGCATAATTACTATTCACGTCGCTAACGAATTAATTCTAAATTAATTCGTTCGCCCGAATTAAAATCTAATTTTAATTCCGCGTCAAAATCCAATTTCCTATAATATATCGAATATATTATTTTAATCGATTAATTCTAAATTAATCGTTATCTCTCTTTAAATGATATTTTATCCCAGATAAAATATCTCTGTAATTAATCCCAGATTAATTTTCTCTCTCATCTTATTAATCCCAGATTAATTAAAAGTGCGAGTCATACATCATCGGTGAATCTTCGGGAAGCGACCCATGAGATCCACGGATATGTTGGCAGTAAATGCGGTCGTCCGACTATCCGAACACGTAAGTACCAAGTACTACGTTTCACCGATTTACAAGACAATGTTGGCTTCTAGCAAAGCGTCATGCCTACCCAATTCTCCAGAAACATGCTTACATGAATAAACAGATCTATATCAGGCGTAGTATACATAGTATTGCGTATTTCGATCCAGTATCGGATGATCACATGCAAGGCCTGGGGCTGGTACAATGTCTTTCATGTACGAAGCATATATCGGATAACGAGCAACTAGTCTCTTTATAATCTGATAATCATGACCAAGTCATATTATCCCGATGGTTGCAACCATTTTGAGAACCAGTTCTGTATCCATGCGCGATCATCATCTCCATATGACTAGAGTGACACTTCCGTCTTGACATCACACCCAATACACTACGATTCTTAATATACCAAATGGAGGCGTACACAGATCTGTTAAAGCCCTGGACGACCACAACCAAAGTATATTGATTGTCGCAAGTATTAGCGGTGCAAGTCTCAAGTTAAGACCAAATACACCTACCCTGATTTCGGACTTCCATAGACACATAGTCATACTACCAATGGAATTCCGAAGGGGTCTATCCTGAGCGAAGCTATTTCCCGTACCATCGGTAAACACAACCTCCTATTACACTTGCATGAGTATCATATACCCACATATATGAGAACTATGTCGTTGTGCCATCACAACGCGCACAAGTGTAATACTAGTCTTTTACGTATTTATCGATGTCCAATCTCGATAATACTCTGACTAGAGGTATTTAATGATTTATCCTTCGTGGACTGATACTGTCTCATATCATTCTCAATCCAGGAAAAAATCATAGGGACCTCCTATCATTTATATATCTTGGTGATCTAATCACAAATGATAAGAGAGCAATCTCCTTTGTCACATAGTTAATTTATACAACAATACCATGATCTGTACAAATAGTGATGCTATGGGTCATAATTGTCCAACAATCTCCCACTTGGCCTATAGCCAGTCACTCGAGTGTCTAACATCCGAACTATGTACGGTTCGCTCAAACTGCTGAGAAAAGGCTTTCGTCAGCGGATTTGCATGATTATCGTCTGATGCGATTTATTTGATCATCACATCACCACGATGTATGATCCGAACGAATCAGATAAATATCGAAGTATGTATCTGGATCGTTGATGAGACCATTATTCTTTAGCCCGTGCTGAAGCCTAGCTCAGCTACTAAAAGAACTATATCTAATCTAATTATATTTATATCGACCCAGAAGGCTTCTATTGCTGCCTCTGCTGCAGTAATAAGCCATATTTGTTGTTCATTCGGTAACAGTATCTTGCTTGGAAGATTTCCTGCTCACTGTACCGTTATTCAAACTGTATAGTACCGTTTGTGACTTGTAGTCGTTATATTGGTTTAGGAAACTTGTAGTAGTGATCCCAGTCACTTCAAGTTTTCCTTCTCCATAGTTTAAGACAACATCTTTAGTTCTCTAAGACACTAAAGGATGTTCTTAACTTCAATCCAGTGACTATCACTTGTATTGGCCTGTTTGTGAATCCATATGCTCAAAGTGTATGAGACACTAGGTCGCGTATATTTTTCAATGTACGATTTCTCGGAGAGTTTTATGAAAGCCAAGCTTTCATCGATAATTTTATGGGAATATCATTTCCAAGAAATGATATATTATCATTATTTATAGGACATTTATTGTCAGTGCCTCCCACTAACCTCCTTATATACACAAGAATCATTTTTCATTTTGAATTAAATCATAAACTATTATGATTACATCAAAACGATAATTCCAAGAACCTAATGCTTGCTTCAATCCAAACATGGATCGAATAACCCACAAACCTTGTTTGCTAGTTTTGGGTACGAAAAAACCGACAGGATGTTGTAAACATCCTCCGAAAGGTTTCCGTTTAAGAAAAGTGATTTTCCCGTTAAGCTAATATATTTCATAAATGAAACATGCAGCGTAAGCAAGCATTATCCAAATGGATTTACCGTGGCAACAGGTAAAAGGTTGAATCATAATCAACATAATGTTGATGACGATACCTTTCCGCTACAAGCCTAGCTTAGTACGTTGGAATTTTACCTGTTGGACAATTATGACCCATATCGTCACTATTTGTACAGATCATGGTGTTGTTGTACAAATTAACTATGTGACAAAGGAGATTGCGCTCTTATCATTTGTGATTAGATCACCTAGATATATAAATGATGAGAGGTCCTTATGATTTGTTCCTGGATTGAGAATGATATGAGACAGTATCAATCCACGAAGGATAAATCATTAAATATCCCTAGTCAGAGTATTATCGAGATTGGACATCGATAAATACGTAAAAACTATTATTACACTTGTGCGCGTTGTGAGGGCACAACGGCATAGTTCTCGTATATTTGAGTATAGGATACTAATGCAAGTGTAATATGAGGTTGTGTTTTACTGATGGTACGGGAAACAGCTTCGCTCTGGATAGACCCCCTCGGAATTCCATTGGTAGTATGACTACGTGTCTATGGAAGTCCGAAATCAGGGTAGGTGTATTTGGTCTTAACCTGAGACTTGCACCGCTAATACTTGCGACAATCAATATACTTTGGTTGTGGTCGTCCAGGGCTTTAACAGGTTCTGTGTACGCCTTCGCTGGGTATATTGAGAATCATAGTGTGTTGGGTGTGATGTCAAGACGGAAGTGTCACTCCAGTCATATGGAGATGATGATCGCGTAGAGATACAGAACTGGTTCTCTAAAAAGGTTGCAACCGTCGGGATAATATGACTTGGTCATGATTATCCGATAATAAAGAGACTAGTTGCTCGTAATCTGATATATGCTTCGTACGGGGCAGACACTGTACCAGCCTCAGGCCTTGCATGTGATCATCCGATACTGGATCGAAATACGCAATACTACGTATATTACGCCTGATATAGATCCTTATTCCTGTAAGGATATTTCTGGAGAATTGGGAAGGCATGGCGCTTTGCTAGAAGCCAACATTGTCTTGTAAATCGGTACAAACGTAGTACTTGGTACTTAAGTGTTCGAATAGTCCGACGACCAAATTTACTGCCAACATATCCGGGGATCTCATGGGTCACTTCCCGAAGATTCACCTATGATGTATGACTCGCACTTTTATTAATCTGGGATTAATAAGAAGAGAGAGAAAATTAATCTGGGATTAATTGCAGAGATATTTTATCTGGGATAAAATATCAATTAAAGAGAGATAACGATTAATTTGCAATTAATTGATAAATTAATATATTCGATATATTAAACGAAATTGGATTTCGACGCGGAATTGAAATTAGATTTTAATTCGGGCGAACGAGTTAATTTATAATTAATTCGTTAGCGACGTGAATAATAATTATGTTAGGCATGATTATTTAATTAAATTAGATTTAATTACGACGCAACGGAAAATTCGTTAATTTGAGCGCATTCGCATTTTGAATTCGAGTGCGGCACGTAAATCAAATCAAGCGTCAAATCACTAGTCGCATCTAGCGTCACATCATCCGTCAATCAAGTGATAGATGTCTTTCACTTTGAGTGATTGACGCCAGTCACTATTCATTGATTGATGTGAGTTGATGTTGGTAGTTGGAAAGCCATTAATGGATTTGGTTTTTGGAGGTAAAATTTTTGGTATTTGTTTTTGGAAAATATATTACCATTTTTTTGTAACAAAAACCATTACACATTTATCTCTCTCTTTCCTCCATCTCCCTCTTCTACACGCCCAAGGGGCTGAAAATTTCTTCACTGGTTCTGTCAAAAACCGTGAGTTAGGGAAGCAAAGTTTGGGAGGCAAATTTCTTAAGAGCTAGCACTTCGAGAGACATGCGAAGGTGATAGGGAAGTCCACCCATGAGCCGGGAATCGTTCGATGAAGCTTGGAGCTTGATGGAGGACCTCCAATGGCCGAAAAAACAGTGAGCTGTTCAGTCCACTACCGAGCAGAATTTGAAGTTTTGTTTGTCACCGCGTCGCTCAACCGATCGATGTGAGTATTCCGGAACTCCCTCGTCGTATTCGCACACTTGTTTCATTACTTTATTCGATCCTCGGGATTTAGAGATTTCCCAACAATGGTATCAAAGCGAGTAAAAGCATGAAAAATGATTAGGGCTTAAAATTTGAGTAAAATTGATTTTGAGCATGTATAATGAAATTGGATGAATTAGTATGCTTAAATGTGTTTTAATTGATGATTGATTGGATCAATTTGATGAAATGTTGTTTGTAACAAATTTCCCCAAATTCTTTGTGTTGGCCGAATACATTGGTGCCCTAAATTCTTGGTGATTTTTGTTTTTTTTGATTCATTGGATGAGTTGGAAACGATTGAGGATGTGATTTAATGTCGATTGTGGAATTAATTGGATTGAAACTGAATCGGACACAAAATCCCTCCAAAGCCGAGAATGATAAAGCATGATTGGGTTTGATTTTTGTTAAATGTGTTGGACATGATTTAATGTAAATGAACATGATTAATTGTGTAAATTGATGTTTTAGAAATGTTAATTTGGGTGATTAATTGTGTTATGCACTTTGTTTAATTAATTAAGAAATTGGATTTTTGGTAATTTAATTATTTGGGCCTTAAAATTGGATTTGGGCTTTTAAAGTTGTTATTGGGCTTATTGGCTTGATTGTACTAAGTTAGGTTTAAGCAAAATTGGTTGGATCCAATTGGCCCAAAACCGCTTCCATAAAGCCCAAAATGCGACTAATGGACCTTAAAGTTTAATTGGGCCTAATTGGGCCTAAATTGATTTCTAGGCTTATAGGGTTATTCCCGGATTGGATTTTGGTTATTGGGTTCGACCCGAGTTAACCAAAAGTCCACGCCTTAAGAAATTAATTAAAAGCCATTGAACTTTAATTAAATTAACGTTGGACGTTAATCGGGCTTGAGACCCGTCACGATTAAATTTGGAATTTAAGTCGTAAAGGTTTATTAAAAGTGTAATATTTAATTTGGAATTAAATAGTGAATTAATATTAAATACAAATTGAATGGATTTAATTACGTAGTTTAATTTAATTCGAGAATTCATACTTTGAGTACTTATTCGCAAAACGAGTTTGACTCGAACAAAATCAAATCGTTGTTTGAACATTGGATGGTCACTAATTATCAGATTAATTAATTTGATTAGATTTATTGATAGCATGCTTGTGTGAATACATGGTTGTGATGCATGAATAATGTATATCAGATAGATATTAGATGGGTGGGGCAATTTTAGAAATTGTAATAAATTTGATTTATTAATTGGACCTGCGTGTCCAGCCTTATTACCTCTTTATTCTTTGTATTCTCTTCTCACCTATTCCCCTCAATGTAAATGAGGTTTCTTTAGAAGTGTAGTGTAACGGGTAGAAGTAAATACTTGTGCTAGCAGGAGAGAGAAAGAGAGAGATTTGATCTAGGATCAATGTGTAAAGTATCCATCCGCATATCATTATTATTTTATTTATACGTGCTTTATTATGTATTTAGAATGCATGTTTAAGGGTGTATGATGATGAGACCTTAACAAAGATAATAAATTGGTTGCCAATTTGCACGCGAAAAACCCTCACAAAATATTAAGTGTTTTTCCTTCCATTGAGTGATTCTCACTCAAGATCCAAGACTGGCATTGGCTTGTTGGCCAAAGTCAAGGCCTTTGTCCGTCGAGGATGTGTTTGAATCACGAGAGCTTTGTTCCATATCAGTGTCTTGTCCAAGTTGTGGTTTGTTGGCCAAAGTCAAGACCACTTCTTTGTCCATCGACATTGATTACGAAGCTTTCCATGGTCAATGGGTCGCGCTTAACTAGGATCACTAAGTTTGTTGTGCCAAAGCCAAGGCTTAGTTGATTCAGAGAAAAAAAGTTAGGTAATACATTGGATGTATTGGCATATATAAGATATATGTTTCAGACTTTGATGTCCCCCTACTGGATCTAGGAATTGGATTAGATCCAATGATCTTAGAGATCTACCTAGTTAATTATCATACAATTTGTTGGCCAAAGTCAAGATTGTGTGTGATATTAAGGGATCCTAGCCCGCTAGGAAACTCGGTTTCCCGAGTACTCGACAGAGGGTTAGAGGCTCGCCGAAAAATAGTGGGAGGCAAGAATTGAATTTGCAATATTCGTTTAATTACTTGCCATACGCGCTCAAACAAATATCATTTCGTCAAATAAATTAAATGTTAGTTGGACTAATATTTAAATGTTGTTTTAATAAATAGTTGGACTATATTCAAACAAATTAAAGTTAGTTGATTAATATAGTTGGACTATAATAATCATTATATTTAAAAGTACCTAAATCGTTGATTAAATAGTTGGACTATTAGAATCAAGATATAATTGAAAGATTGACATTTAAAATATAATCCTAGAGAAAATGTATTTAAATGGTTTAATTTTTCAAATTGGGAATAAAAATTTCAGATGGTCCTGGAAAAACTAATAAGTTATTTTATTTGATAAAGTAACATATTAAGCCTAAAGCCCGGAGTTAAGCAAACAGTTGAGCATGATATTTGGAATATTCATGTAATGACAACTTTAGTGCTTAATCCATTAAGCTTGTCGCAGAAGACTCCTTAATTTCTGAATCAGAACTAAGGATTAGATCCTTAAAGTATGATAAAGAAATTGGAGGATCTTCATAAATCTATTTTTAGATTTTAGAAGTATTAAAATTGCAATAAAAACTCTTGGAGAGTTAATGGCTATTCTCAAGGAGACAAAGCCAAACTTTGCAATAAGGCAAGTAGCGCAAGGCGCACCTTACTTTTATATTCTAGAAACTCAAGGCTTGGCCAAAGGCTTCTGAAATATGAAAAAGGGCAAAGGCAAAATCATTATCATCTTCTGGGAAGATATAGGACATATCCCAAAATGTCTGCTTAACTGTGGCAAACGGGATCGCGGAAGCGTGACTGCCGTTTGGACAAAGCAGACATGAAGGAATTGAAGATGGGGCAAGGCTCTGACTTCAAATATGTTTGTCAACATTATGTTCACTACTAGTATTAAAATTAGATTTTAAATACTTAGTGTAGTACATAAATATATGCATTGATGTTCGGAATCTGCTATGAGCAGGATACTGACTTCAATAGAGATTTATCTGTGAATTGGAAACGGGACGTAAGTCGCAGTTTCAACCGTAGATACCTAAGTTTAGGAACTACCCTCGGGTGTGTACCTAAATTTGGAAACTGTTATAATGTAACTAGTTTGACTAGAAACATTATCTCTATATCAGTGTTTAACCCGCTGCGGGTGAACCTTTATATTCTAGAACACTAAAGTGTTTTATTATATAAAGATGATATATTTAGATAAACACATTAGATGTAAATGACAGAATTTATATTTTGAATATAAATAAAATCTCAAATATAAACAGGACAAAACATTAGCTCGAACTGATTTGATCAGGAGAAACTCGGTTGTGGCATTGTTGTCTGTGACACAATTAAACAAAAATCGTATATCCACACTTTCGAAGAGTGGGTACTAGGAAAAATTTGATACTATTCAAATAAAGCCTACGAATCTAGTTTATTGGGCAAAGGGCCTAAAACACTATTTACTTGGTAAAAGTGTAAGTGCCACAAATCTGTTAGCCCTAGTTCATAGTGAAGCAAGTGGGCCCATGTCTAGCTAGGCTAGAGGTGGATATGAATATTTCATGACCTTTACGGATGTGGCATCGCGTTACGGTTATGTGTTTCTTATGAAACACAAATCGGAAACTTTTAAAGTTTCGACACGAAATAGACATACAGATCGGCTATAGTATTATACCGTCACGGTAATACCGTAATGGAAAATACTTAAGCAATAAGTTTCTCATATATTTGAAAGAGTATAGTATTCTTTCAATGAGGACTCCTCCCGGAACACGTCATTTTGACGGCGTGTCCGAACTGAGTAACCGAATTTTGTTGGACATGATAAGGTTAATCATGAGTCGCTCTGAGCTACCATTTCCTTCAACGGATAAGTTTTAACAGTGCAAGAACTTATTTTGAATAAGGTTCCATAAAATCTGTTTGACAGATATCATATTAGTTATGAACAGGAAAGAAACCAGGTTTCTCATTCCTGATATATTTGGGTATGCTAGGCATATGTTTGGATGATACCAAACTAAAACCCAAATTGGATAAGTGCCAAGTTGTAGGTTATCCTAGGGATACCATAAGTATAGTACTTATACAAGTCACTTGAGAACAATTTAATTGTTGCTCACCATGCGGTTTTCCTAAGAGGAATACCGATATGCAGTGGTAAGTGGGAGGATAGTAAAACTCGATGAAAATCAGAGTAATACTATTCCAGGCACCGAATCCTAATGGAACACAAATAGTTCATCAAGGATGAAACTATTACCATTAATCTTCGAATACACAAGAACCGCGTATGTCGGAGAGAGTCAGAAAACAAACCTGGGGTATGGGTTTCTGATCTCACCTCATAAAGATGTCAATCTTTTGAGGAATACCAACTGACTACATATGAGGAAGTGATACAAGGTATCAACTCATATTATGGAAAAGTGCCATAAGTCCGAAATGGATTCCATGTATATCAACAAGTTTGGATACTAGTTGATGTACCTGCAAGGCATTGTGCCTACTGGTACTTATAAGTCTTCAAGAAAGACGTACATAGATGGCAACATACCAACGTATAAAGCTAGACTTTTAACGGAAATGTATCGTTATCAACATTATGTTGATTTCGATTCAACCTTTTTAACTGTAGCCATGGTATATCCATTTGGATAATGCTTGCTAACGCTGCATGTTTCATTTATGAAATATGACAGCTTAACGGAAAAATCACTTTCCTGAAAAGGAAACCTTTTGGAGGATGTTTACAACATCCTGACGATTTTGTAGTACCATAACTAGAAAACAAGGTTTGCAGGTTATTCGATCCATGTTTGGATTGAAGCAAGCATTAGGTTCTTGGAATTGTCGTTTTGATGTAATCATAATGGTTTATGATTTAATTCAAAACGAAATGATTCTTGTGTATATAAGAAGGTTAGTGGGAGCGCACTGACAGTGGCTGTCCTATAAATAATGATAATATATCATTTCTTGGAAATGATATTCCCATAAAATTATCGGTGAAAGCTTGGCTTTCATGATATTCTCCGAGAACTCGTACATTGAAAAGTGTACGTGACCTGGTGTCTCATACGCTTTGAGCATATGAAGTGACAATCGGGCCAATCCAAGTGATAGTCACTGGATTAATTTTAAGAACATCTGTTAGTTTCTTATAGAACTAAGGATGCTGTCTTAAACTATAGAGAATGAGAACTTGAAGTGACTGGGATCACTGTTGCAAGTTTCCTAACCGATAAAAACGGTACTATACAGTTTGAATAACGAAACAGTGAGCTGGAAATCTTCCAAGCAAGATACTGTTACCGAATAAACAACAAATGCGGGTTATTGCTGCAGCTGAGGCAGCAATAGAAGCCTTCTGGGTCGATATAAATCTAATTAGATTAGATATAATTATGTTAGCAGCTGAGCTAGGCTGCAGCACAGGCTAAAGAATTAACGATCTCATCACCGATCCAGATACATACTTTGATAGTCATTTGATTCGTTCGGATCATACATCGTAGCGATATGATGATCGTATAAATCGCATCAGACGATAATCATGCAAATCCGTTGACGAAAGCCTTTCCTCAGCAATTTGAACGAACCGTACATAGTTCGGGTGGTAGACACTCGAGTGACTGGCTATAGGCCAAGTGGGAGATTGTTGGACATTTATGACCCATAGCGTCACTATTTGTATAGATCATGGTGTTGTACAAATTAACTATGTGACAAAGGAGATTGCGCTCTTATCATTTGTGATTAGATAACCTAGATGTATAAATGATGAGAGGTCCTTATGATTTGTTCCTGGATTGAGAATGATATGAGACAGTATCTATCCACGAAGGATAAATCATTAAATATCCCTAGTCAGAGTATTATCGAGATTGGACATCGATAAATACGTAAAAGACTACTATTACACTTGTGCGCGTTGTGATGGCACAACGGCATAGTTCTCGTATATTTGGGTATATAATACTCATGCAAGTGTAATAGGAGGTTGTGTTTACCGATGGTACGGGAAACAGCTTCGCTCTGGATAGAGCCCCTCGAAATTCCATTGGTAGTATGACTATGTGTCTATGGAAGTCCGAAATCAGGGTAGGGTATTTGGTCTTAACCTGAGACTTGCACCGCTAATACTTACGACAATCAATATACTTTGGTTGTGGTTATCCAGGGCTTTAACAGGTTCTGTGTACGCCTCCGCTGGGTATATTGAGAATCGTAGTGTGTTGGGTGTGATGTCAAGACGGAAGTGTCACTCCAGTCATATGGAGATGATGATCGCGTAGGGATACAGAACTGGTTCTCTAAAAAGGTTGCAACCATCAGGATAATATGACTTGGTCATGATTAACCGATAATAAAGAGACTAGTTTCTCGTAATCCGATATATGCTACGTACGGGGCAGACACTGTACCAGCCCCAGGCCTTGCATGTGATCATCTGATACTGGATCGAAATACGCAATACTACGTATACTACGTATACTACGCCTGATATAGATCCTTATTCCTGTAAGGATATTTATTGAGAATTGGGAAGGCATGGCGCTTTGTTAGAAGCCAACCTTGTCTTGTAAATCGGTACAAACGTAGTACTTGGTACTTACGTGTTCGGATAGTCCGACGACCGCATTTACTGCCAACATATCCGAGGATCTCATGGGTCGCTTCCCGAAGATTCACTGATGACGTATGACTCACACTTTTAATTAATCTGGGATTAATAAGATGAGAGAGAAAATTAATCTAGGATTAATTGCAGAGATATTTTATCGATAAATACGTAAAAGACTAGTATTACACTTGTGTCGTTGTGATGGCACAACGGTATAGTTCTCATATATGTGGGTATATGATACTCATGCAAGTGTAATAGGAGGTTGTGTTTACCGATGGTACGGGAAACAACTTCGCTCTGGATAGACCCCTTCGGAATTCCATTGGTAGTATGACTATGTGTTTATGGAAGTCCAAAATCAAGGTAGGTGTATTTGGTCTTAACCTGAGACTTGCACCGCTAATACTTGCGACAATCAATATACTTTGGTTGTGGTCGTCCAGGGCTTTAACAGGTTCTGTGTATGCCTCCGCTGGGTATATTGAGAATCATAGTGTGTTGGGTGTGATGTCAAGACGGAAGTGTCACTCCAGTCATATGGAGATGATGATCGTGCAGGGATACAGAACTGGTTCTCTAAAGGGTTGCAACCATCGGGATAATATGACTTGGTCATGATTATCCGATTATAAAGAGACTAGTTGCTCGTTATCCGATATATGCTTCGTACGGGGCAGACACTGTACCAGTCCCAGGCCTTGCATGTGATCATCCGATACTGGATCG
This sequence comes from Zanthoxylum bungeanum, assembly GCA_019454045.1. Classification (NCBI taxonomy): domain Eukaryota; kingdom Viridiplantae; phylum Streptophyta; class Magnoliopsida; order Sapindales; family Rutaceae; genus Zanthoxylum; species Zanthoxylum bungeanum. The sequence goes on from SKCR01032915.1 coordinate 24,666, forward strand.
AAATACGCAATACTATGTATACTACGCCTGATATAGATCTGCTTATTCTTGTAACCATGTTTCTGGAGAATTGGGTAGGCATGACGTTTTGCTAGAAGCCAACCTTGTCTTGTAAATCGGTAAAACGTAGTACTTGGTACTTACGTGTTCGGATAGTCCGACGACCGCATTTAGTGCCAACATATCCGGGGATCTCATGGGTCGCTTCCCGAAGATTCACTGATGACGTATGACTCGCACTTTTAATTAATCTGGGATTAATAAGATGAGAGAGAAAATTAATCTGGGATTAATTGCAGAGAATTTTATCTGGGAAAAAATATCATTTAAAGAGAGATAACGATTAATTTAGAATTAATCGATTAAAATAATATATTCTATATTATACGAAATTGGATTTCGACGCGGAATTAAAATTATTTTAATTCGGGCGAACGAATTAATTTAGAATTAATTCGTTAGCGACGTGAATATTAATTATGATAGGCATGATTATTTAATTAAATTAGATTTAATTACATTGCGACAGAAAATTCATTAATTTGGAATTAGCGAACCCGAGCCCGGGAGTGTTTACGAGCGCATTCACATTTCAAATTCGAGTACGACACGCAAGTCACATCAAGCGTCAAATCGCTAGTCGCATCTAGCGTCACATCATTCGTCAATCAAATGATGGATGTCTTTCACTTTGAGCGATTGACACCAGTCACTATTCATTGATTGATGGGAGTTGATGTTGGTAGTTGGCAAGCCATTAATAGCTTTGGTTTTTGGTGGTAAAATTTTTGGTATTGTTTTTGGAAAATATAATACCATTTTTTTGTAACAAAAACCATTGCACATTTATCTCTCTCTTTCCTCCATATCCCTCTTCTACACGCCCAAGGGGCTGAAAATTTCTTCACTGGTTTCTGTCAAAAACCGTGTGATAGGAAAGCAAAGTGTGGGAAATTTGTGGCAAATTTCTTAAGAGCTAGCACTCCGAGAGATATGCGAAGGTGATAGGGAAGTCCACCCATGAGCCGGGAATCGTTCGACGAAGCTTGGAGCTTGATGGAGGACCTCCAATGGCCGAAAAATAGTGAGCTATACAGTCCACTGCCGAGCAGAATTTGAAGTTTTATTTGTCGCTGCGTCGCTCAACCGATCAATGTGAGTATTCCGCAACTCCCTCGTTGTATTCGCACACTTGTTTCATTGCTTTATTCGATCCTCAGGAGTTAGAGATTTCCCAACATTGCCTTCCATGTATGTCTTCCTTGAAGACTTATACAGTACCAATAGGCACAATGTCTTACGGTACATCAACTAGTATCCAAACATAGTTGGTTTATATGGATCCATTTCGGACATCATGGCACTTTGCCATAATAGGGAGTCGATACCTTGTATCACTTCCTCATACGTAGTCAGTTGGTGTACCTCAATAAGATAGACATCTTTATGAGGTGAGATCAGAAACCCATACCCCAGGTTATTTTCTGACTCTATCCGACTACGTAGTTCTTATGTATTCGAAGATTAATGGTATAGTTTCATCCTTGATGAACTATTTGTGTTCCATTAAGGAATGGGTGCCTTGAATAGTATTACTCCGATTTTCATCAAGTTTTACTATCCTCCCACTTACCACTGCATATCGGTATTCCTCTTAGGAAAACCGCATGGTGAACAACAATTAAATTGTTCTCTTGTGAGATGTATAAGTACTATACTTATGGTTTCCCTATGATAACCTACAATTGGCACTTATCCGATTTGATTTTTAGTTTGGTATCACCCAAACATATGCCCAGCATTCCCAATTTTTCAGGAATGAGAAAACCTAGTTTCTTTCCTGTTCATATCTAATATGACATCTGTCAAACAGATTTTATGGAACCTTATTCAAAATAAGTTTTGCACTGTTAATGCTTATCCGTTGAAGGAAATGGTAGCTCAGAGCGACTCATGATTAACCTTATCATGTCCAACAAAATTCGGTTTATCCTGTTCGGACACACCGTCAAAATGACGTGTTCCGGGAGGAGTCCTCATTGAAAGAATACTATACTCTTTCAAGTATTTTAGAAACTTATCACTTAAGTATTTTCCATTACGGTCTTACCGTGACAGTTTAATACTTTAACCGATCTGTTTATCTATTTCATGTCGCAACTTTAAAAATTTCTGATTTGTGTTCTTCAAAAGAAACACATAACCATAACGCGATGCCACATCCGTATAGGTCACGAAATATTCATATCCACTTCTAGCCTAGCTAGACATGGGCCCACTTGCTTCACTATGAACTAGGGCTAACAGGTCGGTGGCATTTGCACTTTTACCATGTAAATGTGTTATAGGCATTTTGCCCAATAAACTAGATTCGTATACTTTATTTGAATAGAATCAAATATGTCCTAGTACCCACTCTTCAAAAGTGTGGATATACGAGTCTTGTTTAATTGTGTCCCAGACAACAATGCCACAATATGTTTCATCTGATCAAATCAGTTTGAGCTATTTGTTTGTCATATCTTATGTTTGAGATTTATTTATATTCAAAATATAAATGTTGTTATTCACATCTAATGTGTTATCTCAATATCATCTTTATATAATAAAACACTTTAGTGTTCTAGAATATAAAGGTAAATCCACAACGGATTAAACACTGATATAGAGATAATGTTTCTAGTCAAACTAGTTACATTATAACAGTTTCCAAATCTAGGTATACACCCGAAGGTAGTTCCTAAATTTAGGTATCTACGGTTAAAACAGCGACTTTCGTCCCGTTTCCAATTCGCAGATAAATCTCTATTGAAGTCAGTATCCTGTTCAAAACAGATTCTGAATATCAAATATATATTTTATGAACCACACTAAGTATTTAAAATCTAATTTCAATACTAGTAATGGACATAATTATGACAAACATATTTGAAGTCAGAGCCTTGCCCCGTCTTCAGTTCCTTCATGTCTGCTTTGTCCAAACGGCAGTCACGCTTCTGCGATCCCGTTTGCCATAATTTAGGCAGACATTTTGGGATATGTCCTTTATCTTCCCAGAAGATTATAATGATTTTTCCATTGCCCTTTTCACACTCCAGAAGTCTTTGGCCAAGCAATGGGTTTCTAGAATATCGAAGTAAGGTGCGCCTTGCGCCACTTGCCTTATTGCAAACTTTAACTTTATCTCATTGAGAATAATCATTTACTCTCCAAGAGTTTACTGTTGCAATTTAGTACTCTTCTAAGATCTAAAATAGATCTATGAAGATCCTTTAATTTCATTATCATACTTTAAGGATCTAATCCTCAGTTCTGATTAAGAAATTAAGGAGTTTATTTGACAAGTTTAATGGATTAAGCACTTAAGTTATCATTACATGAATCTTCCAAAGATCAAGCTCTACTATTGTTTAACTCCGGGCTTAGGCATAATATGTTATTTTATCAAATAAAGTAACTTATTATTTTCCAGGACCATCCTGAAATTTTATCCCCAATTTGAAAATTAAACCATTTAAATACATTTTCCCTAGGATTATGTTTTAAATGTCAATCTTTCAATTTATATCTTGATTCTAATAGTCCAACTATTTAATCAATGATTTCGGTACTATTAAATATAATGATTATTATAGTCCAACTATATTAATCAACTATACTTTTAAATTGTTTGAATATAGTCCAACTATTACATAAAAACAACAATTTAAATATTAGTCCAACTAACATTTAATTTATTTGACGAATGATATTTGTTTGAGCGCGTATGGCAAGTAATTAAACGAATATTGCAAATTCAATTCTTGCCTCCCACTATTTTTCGGCGAGCCTCTAACCCTCTTTCGAGTACTCAGGAAACCGTGTTTCCTAGTGGGCTAGGATCCCGTTAAATATCACACAATCTTGACTTTGACCAACAAATTGTATGATAATTAACTAGGTAGATCTCTAAGATCAATTGGATCCAATCCAATTCCTAGATCCAGTAGGGGGACATCAAAGTCCGAAACATATATCTTATATATGCCAATATATCCAATATATTACCTAACATGTTTCCTCTGAATCAACTAAGCCTTGGCTTTGGCACAACAAACTTAGTGATCCCAGTTAAGCGTGACCCATTGACCATGGAAAGCTTTGTAATCAATGTCGATGGACAAGAAGTGATCTTGACTTTGGCCAACAAATCACGACTTGGACAAGACGCCAATATGGAACAAAGCTCTCGTGATTCAAACACATCCTCGACGGACAAAGGCCTTGACTTTGGCCAACAAGCCAATGCCAGTCTCGGATCTTGAGTGAGAATCACTCAATGGAAGGAAAAATGCTTAATATTTTGCGAGGGTTTTTCGCGTGCAAATTGGTAACCAATTTATTATCTTTGTTAAGGTCTCATCATCATACACCCTTAAACATGCATTCTAAACACATAATAAAGCGCATATGAATAAAATATAATGATATGCGGATGGATACTTTACACATTGATCCTAGATCAAATCTCTCCATTTCTCTCTCCCGCTAGCACATGCATTACTTCTACCCGTTACACTACACTTCTAAAGAAACCTCATTTACATTGAGGGGAATATGTGAGAAGAGAATACAAAGAGTAAGGAGGTAATAAGGCTGGACACGCAGGTCCAATTAATAAATCAAATTTATTACAATAATTTCTAAAATTGCCCCACCCATCTAATATCCATCTGATATATATTATTCATGCATCGCAACCATGTATTCACACAAGCATGCTATCAATCAATCTAATCAAATTAATTAATCTGATAATTAGTGATCATCCAATGTTCAAACAATGATTTGATTTTGCGCGAGTCAAACTCGTTTTGCAAATAAGTACTCAAAGTACGAATTCTCGAATTAAATTAAACTACATAATTAAATCCAATTCAATTTGTATTTAATTCTAATTCACTATTTAATTCCAAATTAAATACTACACTTTATTAATAAACCTTTTACGATTTAAATTCCAAATTTAATCGTTACGGGTCTCAAAGCCCGATTAACGTCCAACGTCAATTTAATTAAAGTCCAATGGGCTTTTAATTAATTTCTTAAGGCATGGACTTTTGGTCAACTTGGGTCAAACCCATAACCAAAGTCCAATGAAGGAGTAACCCCATAAGCCTAGAAATCAATTTAGGCCCATTAGGCCCAATTAAACTTTAAAGGTCCATTAGTCATATTGGGCTTTATGGAAGTGGTTTTGGGCCCAATTGGATCCAACCAATTTAGCATAAACCTAACTTGGTACAACCAAACCCAATAAGCCCAATAACAACATTCAAGCCCAATTTCACAAAATAGGCCCAATTTAATTAAATTACCAAATTCCAAATTCCCAATTTAATTAAACAAAGTGCATAACATAATTAATTACCCAATTAACATTTCTAAAACATCAATTAGCCTAATTAATCATGTTTATCAATATTAAATCATGTCCAACACAATTTAACAAAAATCAAACCCAATACGCTATAGCTCTCGGCAATTGTAGGGAATTTGTGTCCGATTCTATTTCAATCCAATTAAATCCACAATCGACATTAAATCACATTCCCGATTGATTTCCAACACATCCAATGATCAAAAATCAAAAAATCACCAAGAATTAGGGCACATATACTTTCGGCCAAGCTAAGTATTTTGGGGAAAAATGTTCCAAATAATTTTTCATCAAATTGATCCAATCAATCCTCAATTAAACATACTTTAAGCATACTAATTCATTCAATTTCATTAATTCATGCTCAAACACATTTTACCCAATTTTAAGCCCTAAATCAAATTTCATGCTTTTCAATCGCTTTGATACCAATTGTTGGAGTTCTACGGCCCCGAGGATCGAATATCAAGCATCAAATACATGTGCGAATACAATGAGGGAGTTGCAGAATACTCACATGGATCGGTTGAGCGACGCGGCAATGAACAAAACTTGATTTTCTGCCCTCTGTACCTCTCGGCAGTGAGCTGTTGGGCAGTCCTCAAATTCGGCCTTCATCTTCCTCCATGAAAGCTCCAAGCTTTGTGAGATGATTCCAAGCTCATGGGTGGACTTCCCTATCACCTTCGCATGTCTCTCGGAGTGCTAGCTCTGGATGATTTTGCCACAAAATCACCACACTTGGCTTCTTTTTTCTTCCTTGGCTCTCTGCAGTGGGCTGCCAAACCAGAAGAAAAAAATAGCCCCTAAAGGGCGTGAGAGAGATGATGAATACAGAGAGAGAAGAGTTGTGTAATGACTTAATTGATTTCTAAAATCAATTTACCATATACCAAAAATTTTTGATTTTCAAAAAATCAAGTCATTAATGGCTTGCCAACTACTAACATCAACTCCCATCAATCAATGAATAGTGACTGGTGTCAATCACTCAAAGTGAAAGACATCCATCACTTGATTGACGAATGATGTGACGCTAGATGCGACTAGCGATTTGACGCTTGATGTGACTTGCGTGTCGTACTCGAATTTGAAATGTGAATGCGCTCGTAAACACTCCCGGGCTCGGGTTCGCTAATTCCAAATTAATGAATTTTCCGTTGCGATGTAATTAAATCTAATTTAATTAAATAATCATGCCTATCATAATTAATATTCACGTCGCTAACGAATTAATTCTAAATTAATCGTTCGCCCGAATTAAAATCTAATTTTAATTCCGCGTCGAAATCCAATTTCTTATAATATATAGAATATATTATTTTAATCGATTAATTCTAAATTAATCGTTATCTCTCTTTAAATGATATTTTTTCCCAGATAAAATATCTGCAATTAATCCCAGATTAATTTTCTCTCTCATCTTATTAATCCCAGATTAATTAAAAGTGCGAGTCATACGTCATCAGTGAGTCTTCGAGAAGCGACCATGAGATCCCCGGATATGTTGGCACTAAATGCGGTCGTCGGACTATCCGAACACGTAAGTACCAAGTACTACGTTTTACCGATTTACAAGACAAGGTTGGCTTCTAGCAAAGCGTCATGCCTACCCAATTCTCCAGAAACATGCTTACATGAATAAACAGATCTATATCAGGCGTAGTATACATAGTATTGCGTATTTCGATCCAGTATCGGATGATCACATGCAAGGCCTGGGACTGGTACAATGTCTGCCCCGTACGAAGCATATATCGGATAACGAGCAACTAGTCTCTTTATAATCGGATAATCATGACCAAGTCATATTATCCCGATGGTTGCAACCCTTTAGAGAACCAGTTCTGTATCCATGCGCGATCATCATCTCCATATGACTGGAGTGACACTTCCGTCTTGACATCACACCCAACACACTATGATTCTCAATATACCTAGCGGAGGCGTACACAGAACCTGTTAAAGCCCTGGACGACCAAAAACCAAAGTATATTGATTGTCGCAAGTATTAGCGGTGCAAGTCTCAGGTTAAGACCAAATACACCTACCTTGATTTTCGACTTCTAAAGACACATAGTCATACTACCAATGGAACTCCGAAGGGGTCTATCCAGAGCGAAGCTGTTTCCCGTACCATCGGTAAACACAACCTCCTATTACACTTGCATGAGTATCCTATACCCACATATATGAGAACTATACCGTTGTGCCCTCACAACGCGCACAAGTGTAATACTAGTCTATTATATATTTATCGATGTCCGATCTCGATAATACTCTGACTATATATTTAATGATTTATCCTTCGTGGACTGATACTGTCTCATATCATTCTCAATCCAGGAAAAAATCATAGGGACCTCCTATCATTTATATATCTTGGTGATCTAATCACAAATGATAAGAGAGCAATCTCCTTTGTCACATAGTTAATTTGTACAATAACACCATGATATGTACAAATAGTGACGCTATGGGTCATAATTGTCCAACAGTTGGAATCTTCGATTCGACGAGATTATTAGATTGTCTAGTTTTCTCAAGAATTCGGAAGAATCCTGTGTATATCAGAAGGCCAGTGGGTGCATAGTGATATTTTTAGTCCTCAATGTTGAGACATCTTAATCATTGGGAATGATATAGGGAGATACAAGGCGTCAAAGTTTACCTTTGTAAGAAATTCTCCATGAATGACCTGGGAGAAACTTCTTATGTTTTACGCATAAAACTCTATAGAGATAGAGAAATGAAGCTGATTGGGTTATGCCAATCAACGTACATAGATAAGATATTGGAACGGTATAATTTTGGTAACTGTAAAACAGCAAATATACCGTTCAGACATGGGATTCATCTTTCAAAGAAGATGAGTCCGCAAACAGGAGATGAGAAGGTTAGAATGTTTAACCAACCTTATATTTCGTGTTTGGGTAGCATAATGTATGCCATGTTATGTATTATGCCTGATATCAATTTCGTTGTTAGTGTAACCAGTAGATATCAGTCTAATCCAGGCAATGACCATTGGATGGCCATTAATCATATCCTGAAGTATCTTAAAAGTACTAAGGATAGGTTGATTATTTAGGAGGAAGTGAACTATAAGTTAATGGGTATATAGATTCCGACTTCCAATCGGATCTCGATGATAGAAAGTCTACATCTAGATTCGTTTTTACCCTTAACAGAGGTACAGTTTGCTGGAAGAGTTCCAAATAGGGGTCAACAACAGATTCCATCATAGAGGCGGAATACATCACAGTTTCTGAAGCTGCAAAGGAAGTTGTATGGATTATGAACTTTCTCACAGAATTGATAGTGGTCTCAAGTATCAAGAATGTGATTCCATTATAGTGTAATAATACTGGAGCCATTGCTCAAGCAAATGAACCAGGGCACATCAGAAGTCGAAGCATGTGGAACGCAAATACCACAGCATTCGAGAGATTGTGTCACGAGGGGATATTATCATGTGTAAGGTACCGAGTGAAGATAATGTAGCAGACCCGCTTATGAAGGCCATACCTCCGAAGTTATTTGATAAATATTTGGATTCGATGGGTATTAAATATGATCGATATTGGTACTAGAGCAAATAAAAGATTTTGTTGGGGTTGGTGCTCAGAGCGACAATTCTCTGTTGTATTTCCTTGTAAATACTCTTGTAAACGTTCTATTATGAATAAACTAAGTATTTTCTATAATATAATATATCTCTTTATATGGTAAAGACATAATTGACCATAGAATGATTAGTTATGATACAGTTGTAAAAGCATCGCAACTGACATTGAGTTGTATTTCTGGTTAAGGTTTACACTACTTGGTCAATAAAGTAAACCCGTTGAGACCGGTACATGTCGTATATTGGAATAATGGATTCCAATGGTTTCTCAATGAACCATCAGTCTTGAAGACTCGTATAGACGTGTAGTGTTGTTTATAGCGGATAAACATTGAACGACTCACCGAAGATTCTTAATAAATGGTACACCAACGTCAATAAGAATCTTCTCGGGTTGAGTAGCATAAGTGATTCTTCGACTGGAGATACCACTGTGGGCACATGAGAGATCTTTCAAACTTAGATGACAATCACATTATCGATCTATTTAGATCAGACCTTTACCTTTTCGCTGGGTGTGGACAGATCCTCAGGGTGTCCTGTGGTGTGTCAAGATAGGATCCGTCAGTTATGTGTACAGAGCATAGGTAGTCCATATATGATTAGCAATCAGATAAAATCCATGAGCCCGTGGTACACTTTAGAAGTAAGTTTTAAGTGTTCTTTTAGAGATTGCTAATAGAGACGTCGATAGGATTGTCCCTATAGATATTTGACGTTTACATCTATATCTCTGGGATATATCCGGATACCTAATGCGGAGGAATTAAACATATGCCATGGCCTGGACCTGTATGATTTAGCAGTTTTATCAGTGGTCGTCATAATTTACCCTTGGGTAAATTATGAACACAAAATTGGATTTTATGACGGATATGCCTAAATCTAGAGAGTCTCACTAGTGAAATATACTCGTATAGCACTAGGGCAACTGTTATAAATAATAATGATTATTTATAAGTCGTTTAAAGGTTAAACGAAAAATACATGCAAATGGACCTAATGGTCATTCCTAATTAATGTGTATTTGTATTTAATGAATGATTTTATTAAATATATTAATTAAATGTCAAATTGTGATATTTGAAATATATCATAAATATATATATATATATATATATGTATATATGTATTTGAATATTTAAAGTAAATATAATACTTATATTTAAAATATTTATATTCAAATAATATTTAATTATTTAATTGTTAAATAATTAAAGTAATTAAAAATATAAATATCTTTAGTTATGATAACTTTAGAAACTGACTTTAGTTGCTTTATTTGACTTGTTGTAAATCATTAAATGAAGTAATGATCATATACATAAGTTGATTAATGAAACAAAAAAATATCTAGATATTTATTTTGCTCAAAAAATTCGGCCAAGGGTAATTTTGGAGAGTATAAATTATTTTGTTTCGTTTTTCATTCATTAGGTTAAAACAAGTTACCAAAACATAACAAAAAGGTTGAGAGCAAAGTTGAAGAACTAAAGAGAAAAAGCTTGAAAATATTTGGATTTTGTAAGTTTTTTTCTTAAACCTTTCAACTAAGAAATTATTTCCATCATGTTTAGCTTCAAAATGTGTTGCTAGGATGTTGTCTCTACACCTTTAGTTTGTGTTTAAATGGTTGTGAACTTGTTTGAAAGATGAAAGCATGTATGATAACAAACTGAGCTTGAAATAAGTTCTTAAGCTTTATTTTGATTATTTGATAATCAAGTTGTCATTCTAGAGTTGCTAAGCCACTCATTGATAACCTAGAATTATTCTTGAGTTGTTTCATGGTGGTGAAACTTATTTGGTGTAGCAAAGATTGAATTAAAGTATTGAATTTGTTTAATTTGGTGTAATTTATCAATTTGAAGAAATTATAAAATTAGGATTCTTAATCCTTTCCAAATTTGGGGTTTTTCATATATATGATGTATTATGATGTTTATATGATGCATATTAATTTTTGAGTTGATTGAATTTGATCTTGACATGTTTTAAACAAAAATGGACCAAATTGCAAAAGACTGAAAAATTGAGGATTGTTCGGCAATTATAAGAATTTTGGGGTTTTTATTTCAATTTTTTTTGATGTGTTGGACATGTTGGAAATAATTTTAGAATTGATTTAGAATCATCCGAAATTGTATTTGACAATTTGAAGACTAAAATGTAACAAAATATAAAGTTTATGGGTCAAACGGTAATTTTCAAGAAATATGATTTCTTGAGTTAAATTTCAGTTTTAAGTATTGGGTAATTAAATAAATAAGTTTATTTAATTGGTCCAAGAAAAATTATTAAAATCGGAAAATTTTGATTTTCCGTGTTCCGCTGCGTTATCGGATATTCCCCATAAAATCCTTACAAATAGTACTCAATGAGTTACTTCCTAGTTTGACCAACACATCATCCAGAACAGTTGTTGACAATGATATAATGTCACGTCGGATAGTCAAATTGGTTTTAATCAGAATCGTCTACTGCTTAGAAAAAGAAAGAGGGTTGTACGAAAATCAGACTGTTACTTGGGTATAGGAGAGACATAACTTTCATCTTCGATGACATTATAGGTGATGCATTGTCATATAAAGCAATGGATAATTCCTATAAAGAATAATGGCTTAAAGCCATAGGTCTAAAGATGGAGTACATTTACTCTAAGTCAGTCTGAGAGCTTGTAGTTCTTTCAGATGAGTTAAACCCATTGGATGAAAATGGATATATAAGCGTAAGAGAGGATTGTATTGAGAGGTTAAAGCCTTCAAAGTAATGCTAGTAACAAGAGGTTATACCCAAAAAGTGGGAGTTGATTATGAAGAAACTTTCTCGCTAGTAGCTATACTTAAGTCTATTTGAATCTTACTCTATATTATCGTATATTTATGTAGGAAACGCTTTCCTCGCGCGGCAGAAACGTCTTATGCACACGGATTGGACTTGAAAAATTATTTATGCCCTTCTCCTATGAATGCCGAATCTGACCAGCAGGTATACTGAAATTTTACTTTTGTTTCAGATAAGATTTCAGCCCCCGAACTGCACCCAAATCAGCCCCTGATTTCTGAGACTAACAAGGTTGTTTCAGGTCTGATTTTTCACTTAAAATTCAGTCCTAACACAGCCCATAAATTACCCCAAGTGTTTCCCAAAAATTCTGGATTAAAAAAATTCAAACCGAACCCCGTTACTCTTGTGTATGGTGTGGCAATGAGAACAATGAGACACCTCACTGCTGAGATATGTAATAGATGAAGAGAATGATTTTGGTTCAACGCCACAAGGTCTTCCATACTATGTCTTGCAACCAACGGAAACAAGTGTGGGCTTGACTCACACAAATTAAATCCCTAAAACACTTTAGAGATTTTTGTCACAAGCAATTATTTTTTATTTTTCTTTTTTTTTAGTTTCTCAACTTTTGAGAGAATGGAGAAGATGAAGATGTAGGGGTTTTAGGGGCTAAATCCGGTAACGCAGCAGAAACGGAGAAAATCAAATTTCCGATTTCAAAACTTTTCTCGGATTAATTAAATGAACATATTTATTTAATTACCCAATAATAAAATTATGAAATAAAATTCAATAAATCGAATTTATGTGAATTTACCAAATTGCCCTTACACTTGGCATTTTGTTCATTTTAGTCCGAAATTATTCAAATCAATTTTGGATGATTCTAAATCATTTCTAAGATGAACTTAACATGTCCTAAATGTCAAAACACCAAAAGCAACACAAAACCCAAAAATTAAGCCCTTTGGCCGAGAGCACCATTAGGGTCCAAATTGTGCAGTTTGCACTTTCATGCTTCAAAAGACATCAAGGCAAAGTCCAATCAACCCAATATTTTACATGCATCATATACACATCCAAATACACCATAAAAATGAAAAGCCCCAAATTTGGAAGTGGTCTTAAACCCTAAGTTTTCAATTTCTTCAAATTGGATAAATTAGACCAAATTGGTTAAATCAATTACTTTAATCATGTTTCTTCCATCCAATTAAAGTCTCAACACAATGAAATAACTATAGATCAAATCTAGGTCATTTAAGAGTGGGTCAACAACTCTAGATTAGCAACAAAGTTTCTAAAATCATAAAAGAATGCTTATTACTACACTAGTAATAAACTTCCAAGTTCATACATGCTCAACACTTTCAACAAACTTCCATGCAACAAAAACACAAAGAATAAAGAAAATAATGACATGAGAACATCACAAGATGTAGCCTAGAACATAAGGAATATTTTCCTTTCTAATAGTAGATTGAAGAAACTTACTAAAAACTAAGCTTTCTTTGATTTTCTCTTTGTCTTTCTTCTTCTTCCTCAAGCTTCTTTTGATTTTCTTTTAATGGAGTTTGTAAGTAAAGTGTATTAGGTTATTTTACCAAATGAAATTAAAACAATATATACTTGCCAAAATTTGCCTTGGCCAAAAATTACAACAAGCATATACAAAACAATTAATTTCAATTTCATTTGGTTTTCATTTAATCAACTTGTTAAAAATATCTAATAAACACTTTAAATATATTTCTAATAAGTCAACAAAGGCAACTTAGCCATTAAAACAAATATCTAAATCTTAAGATATTTATATTTTAATTAATTTAATCATTTAACAATTAAATAATTAATTAATTAATTAAATACAAATATATTAAATATATGTATATATTTACATTAAATATTAAATACATATATTCATTTGTGATATTAGTCAAATATCTCAATTTGACTATTAATTAATGTGTATTTAAATTAATCAAGTATTAAATGTTAATACACAACAATTAAGGAAATGACTATCGGGTCCTTAAACATGTATTTTGCGTTTAACCTTTAAACGACTTTATAAATAATCAATATTATTTATAAATGTTGCTCTAGTGCTCTACGAGTATATTTCATTATTGAGACTCTCTAGATTCAGGCATATCCGTCACGAAATCCAATTTCGTGTCCATAATTTATCCACCCGTAAATTATGATGATCACAGATAAACTCGTTAAATCATACAAGTCGAGGTCATGGCAAATGTATAATTCCTCCGTCACAGGTATCCGGATATATCCCAGAGATATAGATGTGAACGTCAAATCTCTATGGGGATTATCTAGTCGACTATTCTATTAACAATCTCAAAAAGAACATTAGAACTAACTTCTAAATTGTACCATGGGCCCATGGATTTTATCTGATTGCTAATCATATGGACTACCTATACTCTGTTACAGAACTGACGGATCCTATCTTGATACGCACATGACACCCTGAGGATCTATCTACACCCAACGAACAGGCGGAGATCTGATCTTAATAGATCGGTGACGTGACTGTCATCTAAGTGTAGAAGATGTCTCATGTGCCCACAGTGGCATCTCAAGTCTAAGAATCACAAGTGCTACTCAACCCGAAAATATTCTTATTGACGTTAGTGTACCATCCATTAAGAATCTTCGGTGAGTCGTTCAGTGTTTATCCGCTATAAACACCTACACGTCTATACTAGTCTCCAAGACTTATGGTTAATTGAGAAACCATTGCAATCATATATTCCAGTATATGACATGTACCGGTCTCAATCGGTTTACTTTACTGACCAAGTAGTGTAAACCTTGACCAGAAACTGTCTGAGAATGACAACGTCATGATACAACTCAATGTAAGTTGCGACGCTTTTGCAACTGTACCATGACTAGTCATTCTAAGGTCATTACGTCTTTACCATATTTAAAGATACATTATATTATAGAAACTGCATATATTATTCAAAATAATAATTTTTTACAGAAGTATTCATAAAGAAATACAACCGGGAATTGGCACTGTGAGCACCAACCCCAACAAAAACTCCCACTTGCTCTAGTGTCAATAACGATTGTATCTAATACACATCGACTCCACGTGTTTATCAAACAACTTCAGAGGTATGGCCTTCGTCAGCGGGTCTGCTACATTATCTTCACTCGGTACCTTGTACACGACAATATCCTCTCGCGACACAATCTCTCGAATGATGTGGTACTTGCGTTCCACATGCTTCGACTTCTGATTCGCCTTCGGTTCCTTTGCTTGCGCAATGGCTCCAGTATTATCACAGTATAACAGAATCGCATTCTCGATACTTGGGACAACTCCCAATTCTGTGATAAAGTTCTTTATCCACACGGCCTCTTTTGCAGCTTCAGAAGCTGTAATGTATTCCGCCTCAGTGGTGGAATCTGCTATCGATCCCTGTTTGGAACTCTTCCAACAAACTGCACCTCCGTTAAGGGTAAATACGAATCCAGATGTAGACTTTCTATCATCGGGATCCGATTGGAAATCAGAATCCGTATACCCGTTAACTTGCAGTTCGTTTCCTCCATAAATTCTTAACTTATCCTTATTACCTTTAAGATACTTGAGGATATGTTTAATGGCCATCCAATGGTCATTACCTGGATTGGACTGATATCTACTAGTTACGCTAACAGTAAAACTGATATCAGGCATTGTACATAACATGGCATACATTATGCTATCCAAACACGAAGCATAAGGTTGGTTAGACATTCTAACCTTCTCATCTTCTATTTGTGGACTCATCTTCTTAGAAAGATGAATCCCATGTCTGAACGGTATGTTTGCTGTCTTACAGTTACCAAAGTTATACCGTTCTAAGATCTTATCTATGTACATTGATTGGGATAACCCAATCAGCCTCCTTTGTCTATCTCTATAGAGTTTTATCCCTAAAACATAGGAAGCTTCTACCAGGTCCTTCATGGAGAAATTCTTACAGAGGTACGCTTTGACGCTTTGTAACATACCTAAATCATTCCTAATGATTAGGATGTCATCAACATATAGGACTAAAAATACGACCATGATCCCACTGGCCTTCTGATACACACAGGATTCTTCCGAATTCCTGAGAAAACCAGACGATCTAATAAGCTCGTCGAATCGAAGATTCCAACTTCGTGAAGCTTGTTTAAGTCCATAAATGGACTTTTTAAGCTTACATACCATACCCGAGTTTTCGCTGGACGCAAAAACTTCCGGCTGTTCCATATAGATTTCTTCATCAAGAAATCCATTTAGAAAAGCCGTTTTGACATCCATTTGCCAAATATCGTAGTCATGATACGCAGCTATAGAAAGCAAAATCCGGATAGACTTAAGCATTGCTACTGGTGAAAAAGTTTCATCGTAGTCGACGCCAGGTCGCTGCGTGTAACCTTTTACAACCAGTCGGGCCTTGTAAGTTTCAACCTTACCGTCAGGCCCACGCTTTCTCTTGTAAACCCATTTACAACCGATAGGAACAATTCCTTCGGGAAGCGGAACCAAGTCCCAAACTTGATTCTCATGCATTGAATCTAACTCGGATTTCATGGCACTTTGCCATTCACTCGGAGTCGATGTCCAACATCGATTCTCTATAGGTGAAAGGATCTGTCTCTCTTCAACTAAGAGAACATCCAGACTCTTTTCTTGTATCAAATACAAGCGTTCATGAGGTCTAGATACACTTTTAGACCTACGGAGTATGTGTGTTGAAGGTCATTCATCTACTTGAACATCAGGTTCCTCCGTTGGTTCGTTGTTTTCAGGTTGGACTTCATGAAGTTCAACTTGTCTATGATTACTACCCCTTCTGACAAAAATTTTACTTATAGAAATTTTGCGAAGCGAGCTACGAACACATTTTGATGCTCGGTATCATAGAACAGATATCCCCCTCGTATTCGAAGGATATCCGACAAACCTAAACATTTGCCCTCGAGGTGAAAGCTTATCTTGCTGAGCCACCCTGACATAGGCAGGACAACCCCAAACCTTAATGTAACTAAGATTTGGTCTCCTACGAACCATATCTCATACGGTGTCGTAGGAACAGCTTTTGAAGGAATATTATTCAAAAGATGTGCAGCTGTTAAAAGAGAGTAGCCCCGTAAGTAATATGGCAAATCTGTGAAACTCAACATTGATAGGGCCATCCCAATAAGGTCCGATTTCTCCTCTCAGACACTCCATTGTGCTGTGGAGTACCTGGAGGAGTATATTGAGTGAGAATCTCATTCTCTCAGTCATATATCCATGAACTCACCACTCATATATTCACCGTCTCGATCAGATCGAGGCATTTAATATATTGTCCAGTTTGTTTTTCTACTTCATTTCGGAATTCTTTAAAACTTTTCAAAGGTTTCCGATTTATGTCGCATCAAATACACATAACCATACCGTGAAAAATCATCGGTAAAGGTAACGAAGTATGAATAACCACTGTGGCGCAGTCTGACTGTGGACCACATACATCAGAATGTATGAGTTCCAGTAAGTTAGTGGCTCGGTGTCCAACACTAGAAAATTGGGCTTTTGGTCATCTTACCCTGAATACAGGATTCACAAGTTGGATAGGATTCAATGGTAAGATCTGGTATCAAACCATTCCTAACCAATTGGGTAAGGGCGTTTAACGCCTATGTGACCCAGCCGCATATGCCAAAGTTCAGTATTATCAATTACAGGTAACTACGTTTATTAACTCCAGTATTTAAAATATCTTTTGAAGTTTGCAATGTATAATGACCATGCTGGTTTGGACAACAAAGGATCTGAATATTACTTTTATCATATAAAATATAAAGCAACTTCTTAATAATATAATACAAAAGCCTTATGTATCTAATACAAAAAGTGATATAATATTAGCTACACATCCATGTACAAAATGACATTCATTTAACAAAGTATCCCATTCGGTAATGAGATCTCGCATACTCCCACATCAACTGCATCCAGAAGTCTCTCACTCCCGAATCGCAACTGCATCTCTCCAGGCTTCAGTCTTCTACTTTCCTTCAGCACCTGCAACGAATTGTAAATGTGAATGGGACAAGCAGATCTAAAATCCAGTTGGATGTAACGGCTTCACAAGCCAAAGATATATCAATAACTGGAAAAATAAATGTACCTGATTAGTATATCTCTCTCCCTCCTTAGTTGGGCGATGTAGTCAGGACAGTTCCTTTTTCCATGCCCGACTTTGCTGCAGTGATGACACTTGTCTTCAGAACTCTTTTTGGGCTTAGCTATCTTTGCCTGTGGTTGAGGACCGAAACCCTTCTCTTCTTTCCCTTTGGCCAGGCATGGGAGAATCGGAAAAAGAGAATGGGTCTTGGAGGGCGAGTCGGTACTCCCTTCTTAAGGTCCTCATCCGCCGTGAGCAACATCCTATGTAACTCATGGTAGGTAACAGATAGTCCCGTTTCATGTTGAAATTCATCACGAACTGGCGATATGAAGTTGGGAGAGAACCAAGAATGACACTCCTACCGAGAATGTCATTTAGAATGAGATTACGTTGCCTCAATTGATCGATCAAATCGATCATTTGAAGAACATGCGGGCTAACAGCTTGCCCCTCATCCAACCGCGCATGGAACAATTCCATTGCGACTTTGTGAACGATCCTTTGTTCTTGGTTCTCAAACGATTGTCTCAATCGCGTCATCATACTATACATATCTAACATGCCATAGTATTGTTTCTTGAGTCCCGGAGACAGTGAACTAAGGATGTATGATTTAACTCTTAAATCATCATTCTTCCAAGTTTCAAAAACTTGGTGTTCCTCCTCCATAGCATCCGCACCAACAGCAAGGGGGAACGGACCCTCAAGAACATATATCATTTCTCGGAATCGAGGACAATCCTCAAATCCAAGTCCCAGTCAGCGAAGTTTTCAGCGCCTTTAAGTTTGTTCGCATCAAGCATACGCGCAAACTGATTCGTGAATGGTGCCACCATCGCAAATCTATCATATAGATCACGAAAAACGGTTAGCTGAAATTTAAGCAGTTTCATATAATATCAGAAGCATAAACTAGATCATAGATTTTTAATCTAAAAATGCCCCTCCCACCAAATCATGCAATACTGTAATCCCCAAACAGAATACAAAGATTTAATAATTAAATTAAATACAAATAGTGAAAAGTGGATCCCGTGAATATATTTCAGCTCACAGCAGAGGCACGGTCTCGCCTACGTATATTCATCAGGTAGACAACTCATTTGTCAATCACTCACCAGTGACTCCTAGGTTTCCGGTCCTGGTCGTTTCTCGTTGTCACTGCTAAGGCAGGCCCACAATGAGACGTACCAAGGTTAAACTTGTCAATGATAAACTCAAGTTACTTGCGTAACCCTGACAGCTAGGGCACGTTCAGGATTCCGCTTTCGCTTGAATTTATCTAGTATCTAATATACATCTGGTATAAATAAATCTCTATCGGATACACCCTCACAGCAGAGGCACGGTCTCGGATGTAGTCACGGAGAAATATTCATAAACCGTATTGACAAGACGGACCATATAACATGCATCAAATACATAATTACATTTAAACCTTATTAATTAGGGATTTTCCGCTAAGTGTCATACACCATAAATCTAACCAAATTAGATTATAATAAGCATGTATAAAGTCAAGAAAATATAATTAAACATTGATTTAATTAAGGCTAATCATTTTAGGGGCCTAGAATCAGACTCGCTCTGATACCATTTTTATAGGGGTTTTAGGGGCTAAATCCGGTAACGCAGCGGAAACGTGGGAAAATCAAATTTTTCCGATTTCAAAACTTTTTCTCGGATTAATTAAATAAACATTTTATTTAATTATCCAATAATAAAATTATGAAATAAAATTCAATAAATCGAATTTATGTGAATTTACCAAATGCCCTTACACTTGGCATTTTGTCATTTTAGTCCGAAATTGTTCAAAATCAATTTTGATGATTCTAAATCATTTCTAAGATGAACTTAACATGTCCTAAATGTCAAAACACAAAAACAACAAAACAACACAACCCAAATTAAGCCCTTGGCCGAGAGCCACCATTAGGGTCCAATTGTGCATTTTGCACTTCCATGCTTCAAAGACATCAAGGCAAAGTCCAATCAACCCAATATTCATGCATCATATACACATCCAAATACACCATAAAAATGAAAAAGCCCCAAATTTGGAAGTGGTCTTAAACCCTAATTTTCAATTTCTTCAAATTGGATAAATTAGACCAAATTGGTTAAATCAATTACTTTAATCATGTTTCTTCCATCCAATTAAAGTCTCAACACAATGAAATAACTATAGATCAAATCTAGGTCATTTAAGAGTGGGTCAACAACTCTAGATTAGCAACAAAGTTTCTAAAACCATAAAAGAATGCTTATTACTACACTAGTAACAACTTCCAAGTTCATACATGCTCAACACTTTCAAACAAACTTCCATGCAACAAAAACACAATAATAAAGAAAATAATGACATGAAAATCACAAGATGTAGCCTAGAACATAAGGAATATTTTCCTTTCTAATAGTAGTTGAAGAAACTTACTAAAAACAAGCTTTCTTTCTGATTTCTCTTTGTCTTTCTTCTTCTCCTCAAGCTTCTTTTGATTTATTTTAATGGAGTTTGTAGTAAAGTGTATTAGGTTATTTTACCAAATGAAATTAAAACAATATATACTTGCCAAAATTTGCCTTGGCCGAAATTTACAACAAGCATATACAAAACAATTAGTTTCAATTTCATTGGTTTTCATTTAATCAACTTGTTAAAAATTCTAATAAAAACTTTAAATATATTTCTAATAAGTCAACAAAGGCAACTTAGCCATTTAAAACAAATATCTAAATCTTAAGATATTTATATTTTTAATTAATTTAATCATTTAACAATTAAATAATAATTAATTAATTAAATACAAATATATTAAATATATGTATTATATTTACATTAAATATTAAATACATATATTCATTTATGATATTAGTCAAATATCTCAATTTGACTATTAATTAATGTGTATTTAAATTAATCAAGTATTAAATGTAAATACACAATAATTAAGGAAATGACTATCGGGTCCTTAAACATGTATTTTGCGTTTAACCTTTAAACGACTTTATAAAATAATCAATATTTTTATAAATGTTGCTCTAGTGCTCTACGAGTATATTTCATTATTGAGACTCTCTAGATTCAGGCATATCCGTCACGAAATCCAATTTCGTGTCCATAATTTATCCACCCGTAAATTATGACGATCACGGATAAACTCGCTGAATCATACAGGTCGAGGTCATGGCAAATGTATAATTCCTCCGTCACAGGTATCCGGATATATCCCAGAGATATAGATGTGAACGTCAAATCTCTATGGGGATTATCCAGTCGACTATTCTATTAACAATCTCAAAAAAGAACATTTAGAACTAACTTTTAAATTGTACCACGGGCCCATGGATTTTATCTGATTGCTAATCATATGGACTACCTATACTCTGTTACACAGAACTGACGGATCCTATCTTGATACGCACAGGACACCCTGAGGATCTATCTACACCCAACGAACAGGCGGAGATCTGATCTTAATAGATCGGTGACGTGACTGTCATCTAAGTGTAGAAGATGTCTCATGTGCCCACAGTGGCATCTCAAGTCTAAGAATCACAAGTGCTACTCAACCCGAAAATATTCTTATTGACGTTAGTGTACCATCCATTAAGAATCTTCGGTGAGTCGTTCAGTGTTTATCCGCTATAAACACCTACACGTCTATACTAGTCCCCAAGACTTATGGTTCACTGAGAAACCATTGGAGTCATATATTCCAGTATACGACATGTACCGGTCTCAACCAGTTTACTTTACTGACCAAGTAGTGTAAACCTTGACCAGGAACTGTCTGAGAATGACAACGTCATGATACAACTCAATGTCAGTTGCGACGCTTTTGCAATTGTACCATGACTAGTCATTCTAAGGTCATTACGTCTTTACCATATTTAAAGATACATTATATTATAGAAACTGCATATATTATTCAAAATAATAATGTTTTACAGGAGTATTCATAAAGAAATACAACCGGGAATTGGCGCTGTGAGCACCAACCCCAACAGAAGACATGTGGCTAGGGTTTCAAATGAGAGGCTTAGCAAAAAAGAAAAATAAAATTCCTTTTTATACTTAGGGTTTATTATTTCCAAAATAAAGAAAACTTTTCCCCTCCACCTTTAGCAATAATCGGCCAATGCCTTATTTTCTTCATTAATTTTGTAGCATGTTATAACTTTCAATAAAGAAAATATATGTTATAAAATTGATATTTGACATCCAATTAAATGGTGTAACTTCCAAAATAATGCCAAGGGTTTCCAAAACCCAAAAATTAGAAATTCCAATTTTAGCCTTCATTTAAATTATATCATATACAATTTAAAATAAATAATTATCATATTACTCATTTATTATATGAACCATATATTAACTTTTAATATATAGTTCCAAGTGTGACAAAATATTATTAATTATATTAATAATATTTATACCTTTGTGAGTATATAATTGGACTATCCAATTATACTAAATCTGCTATAGTAAATCGAGCTAGCGCGGGGACCAAATGGACCTACGGTTCCGAGCTCCAATAATCTCGAAATATTAATTAAGCTCTTAATTAAATATTCTGAATTATTAACTTCGGGTTATTCCACTAAAAACCCGAAGCTTCACTCTCGTTGCCGCATATGATATATTAAGCCGAACCAAGTCGGTGTCCATCGATATAGTCATTACATACGAATTGACCTTTCACGAGTATCTCGTAATTAGAGTCGGGTCATAATGCCCGTTATACCCCTATAATTATTTTTACCTTAAGTACCATTGATTCTCTAATGAACGATTTATTCATAACCATTATGAATTTTAATCTTTATATTCGTAATAGAAAGACTTGAGCGCTCAAATCGTTCAAGCACCGAATCAACCCTTAAGAAATATAATCATCTACTTCTCGCAGGAGTGAACTTCATGTTTATGTAAAACATTCCCAGCTACACAACGGACCATGCCCCAAAGTACGTAGCTATTGGTCGGGACTGCTACACCAACCTCACCTTTGTAAATCAAATGACATAGACTGTCATGCAGGAGTTCGTAGTACACTCAGGATTGAGATCAATCTAATATGTAGACCCGGCCGGCGGTTCAATTTCGATTCGAACCGAACCGGAACCTTGAACCGAACTAGAACCGACCGGTTCGGTTTTGAACCCTTTTTAAAAAAAAATTCGAAAATAAATTAAAATAAATGAGATTAATTTAATAAATAAATAAAATTATTACATTGAAGAGCTTGAGCTTAAATTTTAAAAATTTAAGTTGCCTACGTATCCTCCAAGGGTGAGAGGAATCAAAGCTCACGTAGTTCCATTACAATTTTAAGATATTTCCCCTTGTAAATTTATAATTTTATAATTATCAATCATCATTATCAGTTGATCATTCAGTTCCGGTTCCGCTTGCACTTGTTGTTGCAGATGCATTATCGAACAAATCTTCAAATCATCGGGGCATCTTCTTGTTGTCTCAGATTAGCTCGAGTCCAATCATCCACACAAGTTGTGTTGCTTCTAGAGTGATTGGATGTAATGAAGATCGTCGAGCTTCCAGTATATTGCCTCCAAGTTGAAGGCTTACTCAACCGCAACGGAATGGTGGAATAGGTGTGCCAATATCTCTTTAGCAATAATTGATAAAACATGATATATATTTTGATGTCGGTTCCACCAGTCAAGGATTTTAAAATTTTTACTAACTAAACTTTCAGTAGGAAACTCAAAATTTGTAGATAAATAATTATCTAATTCGGGGTTATTAGTTATCGTATCCCTAGCTTTTTTATTTCGTTGCAATAACAAATGATCCCATGCGTTAAGTCTTGTTTGAATTACCGGTTCGCTACTACTAGATTCACATAATGTTCCTAAGTTATATCTTACAATATAATCATTAAATAACTCAATTAAATCATTTCTTAATTTCGTCATTATTCTTGTAATATCAATTTCATCTAATATTCCTAAATAACCATAGTAAGCTTGTAAAGCACCATTCAAACCTTCTAATTTAATCTAGGATCAAAAACAGCAGCAATAAGATAAAGTAAAGGAATGTCTCTAAAATAATTCAACCATTTTACCTTCATAACAGTAATGGCTTCTAACAAACACAATATCATTAGGATCGCTACTTTCAGCATGTTCATCGAGAGCACCAACAATATTCAAACTTTCAAGAAGAAATAAATGTGCTGTTGGATAATAAACACCGCTAAAAGTTAAAGTAACTTCATTAAAAACTTTTAAAATATCTAAAATGTTTTCACAAATATCTCATTGACTAGGATAAAGTGTGACATTTTGAACATGTTGAAAAAAAACTACATAATGCATCTTTATATTGAAATGCTTGACATAAAAGAAAATAAGTTTAATTCCAACGTGTTGGAACATCTCTTGAAAATTTAATCGGTTTAATACCATTTATTTTACAAAACTTCGTTCATTCTCTCCTAACTTGAGAATATGACCAAATACAATTAAATGTCATTTTAATAGGATCAAGGAAAGGTGATAATAATTTTAGACCGTCTTGAACACATAAGTTAAGGACATGACATGTATAACGAATATGAAAAAATCGACCCCCTAAATTTGGTTGACATAAGGATTTTAAATCATTGATGGATGCAGTATTTGCAGATGCATTATCAAATCCAACTGTTAAAATTTTATCTACTAAACCATATTCATCAAAAATTACCTTCATCATTCTATAAATATTTTGTACAGTATGTTGGTCATCAAAAGCTCTAAATGCAATAAGTCATTTTGCATGGTAAATGATGCATCAATCCAATGACAAGTCACCACCCATGATGAGTGTTTTGCCAATGTCACTCCAAATATATCAGAACATATAGAAATACGACATTTCATCTCTTTAAATATTCATTTAAATAATTTTACCATCTTTATATAATTTAAAATATGACGTGTTGTTGTGTTTCGAGTCATTCTACATGTAGAAGGATTTAAAGCACTATGCACGTATTAGTAAAATGAAGTTTTTCACCAAAGCTTAAAGAAAGATGTGTCATACAAGTTAATTCGAAAATTCTTCTCTATTTTTTGCATCTGAATATTTAAATAAATCTCAGCACTCGTAACCTCTATTAGATGATGCTACATGGCCATTTGAGTTTGCGTCGTATCAATTCCAAGTTCAACCGATGATGATTGGTCTTTCCAGGTGCTTGATCCATATTGCCGTATCCACCAGAAAATTTTAGGTAACCCCACAATAGTTGTAAATCGCTCTTGATTGTTCATCGTTTAATTTTTCTAAATGAAAATGAATTCTGAAACATCCGAGGACGAGCCTTCACTTCTCTCTCTTCTCCGTGATTGTCACCGACACAGAGGGAGCCGCTCTCTTGGGTTGGCAATATTTGACATGAAAGTTCCTCAGATGAGCTTGTCATGTTTTCGTTTAAGAAATAAGTAAGAAAAATAAAAAAAATTGACTATGCAATGATATAACTAAGTGAATTAGATTGAGATAAGAGAATTGGTAGGAATTGAGGAGTTGAGAATTGGATGTGTTTGAAATAATGAAAAAATGATCCTATTTATAGAGTTTTAGAATTTTTTTTTTTGTGATACCAAAATGCCCCGAATAAATCGTTTTAATTACAGTTATTGGGGATAATTAGGAATTTATAATTTATAATTTAATAATTTTTTATGCCTTAAATTTGCTTTGGCTCCCTGCCTCCCCCAACGGTCGACTACCATTGGGTTAGGGGTTTCATGTTGGGACCCTACGGTTCCAACCCGAATCGTTGAACAGTGGAACCTTACGTTCCACCGTTCGGAACCGGTTCGAGTTGGGGTCAAACCTATGAGCGGAAAATATATCAATATTTACCGCCCCTTTTACTTAATATTTTGTTTAGTTTCTCGGGTTTGATGAACGTTTTGATGTTTTTAGTTTTATTTTGCAGATAAAATAATATCGGGACTAATGAAATCATTTAGGACGAAATATGGGTCAAATAAGGGCAATTATTGGACTTGATATTTTAATTTTGGAGATTGGAAACTTGAAAGGGCGTTTTGACGAAGTGCAGTTTTTGGAAATTCCAGTTTTGTGCATCTGTCGTATTTTGGGCATAACTTTTTACTCAGATATCGGATTGAGCTGATTCAAGTGCCAGATTAAAGAAGACTCAAAGATCTACAACTTTGAAAGAGAAAATATTTTCGAATTCTGATGATTTCATGACCGAAATTGATGAACCATCCAGAAGTGTGTGGAGTGTAATTATTAAAAGTCATTATCAATCATTTTCAAAGCAAAATATTAATTAATTAATAATAATAAAATTATCAAATCAACACCAAACAAGATAAGCAATTAGTGGAGCAATTATGGATTGGTGGAGTAATTAGTGGAGAAATTAATAATGGATTTGGTGGAGAATTTGATGGATGATTTGATGGTGGCAAAATTTTGCCTATAAATACCAAGCATTTCATTTGTAAAATTCATACTTTCTTCTTTGAAATTCTTAATGAATAAATAAGAAGATTGTATCTAGTTTGTTTATTTTTAGTTTTCAGTAATTAATTTTCAGTTTTGCACTTTCTTTTCTTTCTTTACTTTTCAGTTTTTACTTTCCGCAATTTACTTTTACGCACAGTACTTTTCTTTCTTTAATTTTTCAGTTTTTACTTTTCAGTAATGAGGAGGTAACTTTCCCCAGCTAGGGTGAAAGGTAATTCTTTTACTATTACTATTTAGATTAATCTCCCTTAAATATAATATATTCACTATTTAAAATATTGACTTAAAGGATACCGCTAGATTGGTCGGTTGGTAATTCATTTTAATCTGGTTTAAACCTGACTAATAAAGGATACCGCCAGATTGGTCGGTTGGTAATTTAATTTTGGTTCCCGCCTTTATGGCTGGTTTGGGACTTAATTTGACTTAATAATCAGGTTACCGCCTATATGGCTGGTTGGAAAAAGAATCACAAGTTTATATATTATTTTATGGGAGATATCTAAATTAGTAGTAGTAAAAGTAATTCCTTTTACCTTAGCATTTTATTTTATTGTAATTTACTTTTCAGTATTTACTTTACCGCAATTTTACTTTATGTCTTTTTATTTTCAAGTTTTTACTAGCCCTAGTTATGTGTTGTAACTAAATTAGTTATCTGGGGTTGTGATGAAATCCAATATCACCGTTTTATAAGGTTAGATTATAGCTTGGGTAATATAAAGATTTATTTATTGAGTCTTAAACTTAATGCTTTTTCATTAACTGGCCATTAATAAAATTGATCTGGTAAATCTAAAATGAACTAGACATAGGGATTTTAGGTTTCAGCCTTAGACTCAATAGCCCACGATCTTCCTTGAGGATAGATAACCCTTTAATAGATTTCCTTACAGGATAGGAATATACCTGTCAGGCGGGGGTAGCCATAATTGGAACTTAAACTTAATGAATCCAGATAATTTGGTTGACATAGACATATGGTTCAATTGGGTTAAACTGGGTATTTGTGTCTGACCATCGACAGAGGCTTACACATAATTTAGTGTTCCAGGTTAATAAATCAATATATTACCCAACTTTAAGATAACCACTTCATCTTTAAAATGATATTGGAAGAAATCACAACCCTAGATAGTTTTTATAATTGAATTTCCTTAAAACCTACTTTCGACAATTTTATTTACTTTTTTTTAAATTAGAATCGTCACCATTTCAAATCAATCAATCAACTTGTTAGATATTAGTAATCATTTGACCTCATAAAATTAATAGTTTAGATATTAAGTCCTCGTGGGATCGATATTTTTTATACTACTTGAACGATACGTGCGCTTGCGTTATACGTGTGTTTTACGCCGGTCAAGTTTTTGGCGCCGTTGCCGGGACTTATTTATCTTTTACTATTAGTTTAGGGGTTAGATACGTTACTTGTATCTAATTTCTTTTTACTTATTTTTTTTTTTTTTCTTTGTGTTCAGGTTCTCAGAAACTACATGAGACGAACCAGAAGCTTTGAACTCCGACCGCTTGACCCAGAAATTGAAAGAACCATCAGACAGTTGAGAAGGGAAAGGCGAGAAGGCCAAGAAGCTTTAGTCAACATGGAACCTGAACCTTTGAACGTTGCACCACCAATTCCCATTCGAGACAGAACCATTCCGGTGGTTGACAGACTCATTTCCTGTATTGTACTTCCTCCCTTACCAGCAAATGCGTGTGACATCAAAACATGCATTCAGATGATTCAGCAGTCAGTTCAGTTTCGGGGGAATGCAACTGAAGATCCTAATTCCCACATCAGCAACTTCCTGGAAGTTTGCGGCACTTTAACTACAACAGAGCATCAGAAGAAGCAATGAGACTGCGAGTTTTTCCATATTCCCTGAAGGACAGAGCTAAAGCTTGGCTACATTCACTACCAGCAGGTTCTATCACAACTTGGAACACTTTAGCCACCAAATTTCTTGCAAAGTACTTTCCACCAGCCAGAACCGCAAAGTTGAGGAATGACATCACATCCTTTGTACAACAAGATTCAGAATCCCTCTGCGAAGCTTGGGAAAGGTACAAAGATTTGCTCCGGAAATGTCCTCACCATGAGATTCCAAAATGGCTTCAAGTCCAAACATTATAATGGACTTTCTGGAATAATGAGAACCACAATCGATGCTGCTGCTGGAGGAGCCTAATGGCAAAAGGAGAAGATCAAGCCTGGGACCTAATCGAAGAAATGGCCAACAACAATTCCTTGTGGCCAACAGAAAGGAGCATGATCCAAAGAATTGCAGGAATTTATGAAGTTGGAGCAAACACAGCAGTGAATACCAGGCTGGATCAGATATGCAAATGTCTAGAAACACTTAGCACGCAAGTTGTGAACATCACTGGATCCACAAGTTCACCATATGGAGGAGCACCAGAACAAACCAACATGAAGAAACGGTGAATTATGTCAACAATTTCAACAGACAAGGAACAATCCATATTCCAACACCTACAACCCAGGGTGGAGGAATCATCCTAATTTATCATGGAGCAACAATTCAGGCCAACAGCAGAACTATCCACCTGAATTCCAGCAACAGAACAAAGGCCAGGAGCAGGCAAATGAATCAGGAATAACAGAAGTGTTGACCTACTTGAAAAAGATGGAAGCAAAACACGACTCTCAAGCAGCATATGAACTAATTTCAAAGCCATTCAGCCTCTATCAAAGCACTGGAGAATCAAATCGGACAACTGGCAAATGCTCAGAGTTACAGACCGCCAGGTACCCTTCCTAGCAACACAGAGCCAAATCCAAGAAACATGGGGAAGGAGCAATGTCATGCCATCATGTTAAAAAGCGGTACTGAAATCAACAAAGATGTTGGAGTCCAAAACATGCTGAGGAAGTTCCAAAAGAAACAAAGCAACAGATGGAGGAAAAAGAAGCAAAGGAAAAAGAACAGATCACTCCACCTCCACCTTTTCCTCAACGTCTTCAGAAGAACAAATTGGACAAGCAGTTTTCTCGGTTCCTGGAGATCTTCAAAAAGCTGCATATCAACATTCCATTTGCAGAAGCGTTGGAACAAATGCCCACCTATGCCAAATTCATGAAAGATATTCTTTCACGAAAACGGAGATTGGGAGATTACGAGACAGTAGCATTAACAGAAGAATGCAGTGCCATCATTCAGAGGAAACTTCCCCCAAGTTGAAAGATCCTGGCAGTTTCACTGTTCCTTGCGTCATAGGAGAACATAACTTTGGTAAGGCTTTGTGTGATTTAGGTGCGAGTGTTAACTTGATGCCTTTCTCTATTTTCAGGAAATTACAGATTGGAGAAACAATGCCAACTTCAGTCTCACTGCAACTTGCTGATAGAACGCTCGTATTTCCGAGAGGCGTAGTTGAGGATGTGCTGGTCAAGGTTGACAAATTCATTTTCCCAGCAGATTTTATTGTCCTTGATATGGAGGAAGACGCAGACGTGCCAATCATCCTTGGGAGACCATTCTTGGCTACAGGTCGAACCATTATTGATGTACAAAAAGGAGAATTAACCATGAGGGTACAAGACCAAGAAGTAACATTCAATGTTTTCAAGGCCATGAATTTCCCAGATGATGAAAAGAAGGAGGAATGTTTCAGACTCGATGTGATACACAGTACCATTCAGAACTCTGATGAAAACAAAGTTCTACTGACAAACTTAAAACATGTCAATTGCCTGTGGAGCCTAAAGATAAAGCGTCTTTTGTACTGAAGAGCCAATTCTTGCACTACAAGCAACAGAAGAGAAAAAGTTCCACCAGCTCAACGAATTGGAGGAATTTCACAATCAGCCTTTTGAGGATGCCAAATTGTACAAAGAAAAGGGCAAGAAGAGACATGATGAGAAGTTAGTGCGCATACAACTGGAACCAGGGCAGAAGGTACTGTTAAACAAATCAAGGGTGAAATTCTTCCCATGGAAGCCAAAATCACGGTGGTCAGGTCCATTTGTGATCACCAAAGTTTTACCAAATAGAGCCGTTGAGATACATGATCCTGACGCTAACAAAACTTTCAAGGTTAAAAACAAGCGTGTCAAGCACTACTGGGGAGAATCATTTGAGCGACAAAAAGAAAGTGTTACACTTTCAGATCCAGCTTAACGTTCGAGAAGTCAAGTCTGGCTGACGACTTTAAACTTAGCGCTAGCAGGGAGGCAACCCATGCAATTTGTGTATATATTGTGATTTGGTGTGTTTATTTTTGTGTGTTAATTTTTGCAGGATTAGTCATTTCAAATGGAAGAAGCTCTCGCAAATCTTCGCAAGCAATTTCCTTCTCTCCCTCAAAAATCTCTGATGAAAGTTACAAAGCTCGCTTGGAACGATGAGGTTACTGACAATTCACGGTGTTCCTAATGATATTCGTTGGGTAATTGAAGCACGAGTCCGATTGGCAGGTGAGTCTTCTGACTCTTTTATTTCACATCTGCCTGGTTTTGGAAGAAGCACCTATGCAAAGAAACGTAGAGCTAAGCAAATGGGTGTTTGTTTCAAATGTGCACGATTTAATTGCAACACTCGTTGTCGTTCTTTAGGAATGGTGTCTGATAATCGCGAAGACAAAATTAAATTCATTAGGGATGGCTTGAGTAAGGAGTCTTTAGATAATATCTTCAACTCTTGAGACGCATCCCAGTGGATATGTTCACATAGCCATTCGCAAATTACATACACAATTCCAAAAGAAAGACAACTTAAGTCTCGGGAATCTGACTCAAAAAGACCCTGTTTGCCAATTTATAAGAAAATTGGATGGGAAGCTTGTCCCTGACGCATAGACGTCAATCAAGCCGTTACTTTTCTTGTAAATATTATATCTCTTTGTCTTTTCTTAATAATTGTGATTTGTTTTGTTGTTTTCTTTTTTTTTTCTATCCGACAGATCCAGATCTTTTGACTATCACGATCTATTATTACTATTTCGCTACTAATCGTCCTCTGGAAGATACTTGTGCTATTTTTACTCACCCTTTTCAGGTACTATAAATTCATCAGCCCGTCATTGCACTTTTGAAGGCATCCAGAGTTGAGAAAGAAAACATAAAAAAAATGGAAGCCACTTCAAGAAGACGAGTTGAAAACATCTGTGTGTTTTTGCGGTAGTAGTGTTGGTACTAAGCCACAATACATAGAAGCAGCACAGGAATTGGGTCGAGTCTTAGCTGCAAGAAATATGCACTTAATATATGGCGGAGGCAATCTTGGACTTATGGGGATCGTTTCAAAGGCTGTACAGGAAGGAGGCAGTCATGTTTTGGGAATCATCCCAAAACCCTTGGCAGAGGCAAATCTTATTGGATCATCAAACGGAGAGGAACTGATCGTGCCAGGTATGTCTGAACGACTGGTAGAAATGATTAACCGTGCTGATGCTTTTATCGCTTTGCCAGGTGGCTTGGGCACATTGGAGGAAATTTTTTAGTGTATTATCTTGGGCGAACCTGAACATACACCAGAAACCGCTTGGACTGTTAATGTTGATGGATTTTATGATTTTCTTTGTGTGTTTCTTGATGATGCTCGGAGAAATGGGTTCGTGTCAAAACCTATGAAAGAACTCCTCTTCACTGCCAGAACTGCTCCGGATCTAATAGACCAACTCATAGCCTATGAACCACAAGTTGACCCTATCCTTTCAAAGATAAATTGGTCCGAGGACGATCGTGGTAAGAGGCGTCGGATTAATCTGGATCTTAACCTTTAATTTCCTGTAGAATTTCAGCTAACCAGGTACGACCTTCTAAACTCTTCTTCTACTGTTTAAGACATTGGGGACAATGTCTCATTTAGGTTTGGGGGAGGGAATTAGTTGATTAGTACCTTGTTTTTAGTTTGTGTGTTATTTTTATTTTTAGTCCAAAATTTTTCGAAAAATACAAAAAATTGAAATTTTTCAAAAATTACAAAAATTTTTGCGTTTTTTGTGTTTTATTTTTGACTAAAAAGGTGAAATTGGTAAGAGA
Organism: Zanthoxylum bungeanum; assembly: GCA_019454045.1. NCBI lineage: Eukaryota > Viridiplantae > Streptophyta > Magnoliopsida > Sapindales > Rutaceae > Zanthoxylum > Zanthoxylum bungeanum. The sequence goes on from SKCR01032915.1 coordinate 57,219, forward strand.
TAGCTGAGTAAGGAGTTTCCACTCCTGAGACGTATCTCAAACCTATTTCGAAACAAGTTAATTTTTGTTTATTTCATTTTGAATTATTTAATTTGTGAATTCTCCATAAACTGACTAAAATGAATCTTCATATGCTCAGTTGACAGATATTATCAACATACATAGTAACATACGGACATGAGCTAAAATTGAAAAGTTTGTAATATTCAGTGCTCTAGTTTAATAATTGAGAAAGCATCTCAAAAAAGCAATGGAGTAAAAAAAAAAAAAAAAAAAAAACGTCTGAGATCCGAGTTATTAAGTCTGTAAGGGTGTTTTAACACCTAGTGCCCTAAAACCAACTGGTTTGGGAGTCACTGGCCCAAAGCTCGCTACATGGATCAAAGATGCTGCAAATATATATATCTGAAGTCTGAGTAATTAAGTCCGTAGGGGTGTCTTAACACCTGGTGCCCTAAAGCCAACTGGTTTGGGAGCCACCGACCCAACACTCGCTACATAGATGGAAGATATTGTATATAAATAAAAAATAGAGAAAAATCAAAGAAAAAATCAGAAAAATCAGAAAAATTATTCCATTGCTGCAAAAAGGTGTGAAATCTGATAGAACTTTAGGACAAAAATATTACTCTCTTATCAACTGCACTTATGACTGTTGTGGGCAAAAATGAGTTGATTAATATTTTGTTGGCTGTGTATATGAGAATGGTAAAATAATCGGAGAATTTACTTATTCGGTAATTTAGAATAAAACAAAACAACTAGTAACTTGGAGTAGAAGTTTCACCTGATTAGTCACTAACATCTTTATTCTCTTTTCGCTTGTCTTTTTGCTTTTGTGTGCATTAGTTTTACTACCTTTTTACTTTTGTAAAATGTGTGGGTATCATTGCTGTAAACCCTCACGAGACTACAACTCGTCCACTAGGGACACCTAGGGGTTTAAAGGCTTGTTGCATATGCTAAATGCAACCGTGATCCCTACGAAAGTGGCTTAGTTTAATTTTAATTTTATTTTGTTGTTTTGCTCGAGGACTAGCAAAATGTTAGGTTTGGGGGGTGATGAGCGGAAAATATATCAATATTTACCGCCCCTTTTACTTAATATTTTGTTTAGTTTCTCGGGTTTGATGAACGTTTTGATGTGTTTTAGTTTATTTTGCAGATAAAATAATATCGGGACTTAATGAAATCATTTAGGATGAAATATGGTCAAATAAGGGCAATTATTGGACTTGATATTTTAATTTTGGAGATTGGAAACTTGAAAGGGCGTTTTTGACGAAGTGCAGTTTTGGAAATTCCAGTTTTGTGCATCTGTCGTATTTTGGGCATAACTTTTTACTCAGATATCGGATTGAGCTGATTCAAGTGCCAGATTAAAGAAGACTCAAAGATCTACAACTTTGAAAGAGAAAATATTTTCGAATTCTGATGATTTCATGACCGAAATTGATGAACCATCCAGAAGTGTGTGGAGTGTAATTATTAAAAGTCATTATCAATCATTTTCAAAGCAAAATATTAATTAATTAATAATTAATAAAAATTATCAAATCAACACCAAACAAGATAAGCAATTAGTGGAGCAATTATGGATTTGGTGGAGTAATTAGTGGAGAAATTAATAATGGATTTGGTGGAGAATTTGATGGATGATTTGATGGTGGCAAAATTTTGCCTATAAATACCAAGCCATTTCATTTGTAAAATTCATACTTTCTTCTTTGAAATTCTTAATGAATAAATAAGAAGATTGTATCTAGTTTGTTTATTTTTAGTTTTCAGTAATTAATTTTCAGTTTCGCACTTTCTTTTCTTTACTTTTCAGTTTTTACTTTCCGCAATTTACTTTTACGCACAGTACTTTTCTTTCTTTAATTTTTCAGTTGTTTTACTTTTCAGTAATGAGGAGGTAACTTCCCAGCTAGGGTGAAAGGTAATTCTTTTACTATTGCTATTTAGATTAATCTCCCTTAAATATAATATATTCACTATTTAAAATATTGACTAAAAAGGATACCGCTATATTGGTCGGTTGGTAATTCATTTTAATCTGGTTTAAACCTGACTAATCAAGGATACCGCCAGATTGGTCGGTTGGTAATTTAATTTTGGTTCCGCCTTTATGGCTGGTTGGACTTAATTTGACTTAATCAGGTTGGACTTATTTGACTTAATCAGGTTACCGCTATATGGCGGTTGGAAAAGATCACAAGTTTATATATTATTTTTATGGGAGATATCTAAATTAGTAGTAGTAAAAGTAATTCCTTTTACCTTAGCATTTTATTTTATTGTAATTTACTTTTCAGTATTTACTTTACCGCAATTTTACTTTATGTCTTTTATTTTCAAGTTTTTACTAGCCCTAGTTATGTGTTGTAACTAAATTAGTTATCTGGGGTTGTGATGAAATCTAATATCACCGTTTTATAAGGGTTAGATTATAGCTTGGGTAATATAAAGATTTATTTATTGAGTCTTAAACTTAATGCTTTTTCATTAATTGGCCATTAATAAAATTGATCTGGTAAATCTAAAATGAACTAGACATAGGGATTTTAGGTTTCAGCCTTAGACTCAATAGCCCACGATCTTCCTTGAGGATAGATAACCCTTTAATAGATTTCCTTACAGGATAGGAATATACCTGTCGGGCGGGGGGTAGCCATAATTGGAACTTAAACTTAATGAATCCAGATAATTTGGTTGACATAGACATATGGTTCAATTGGGTTAAACTGGGTATTTGTGTCTGACCATCGACAGAGGCTTACACATAATTTAGTGTTCCAGGTTAATAAATCAATATATTACCCAACTTTAAGATAACCACTTCATCTTTAAAATGATATTGGAAGAAATCACAACCCTAGATAGTTTTTAATATTGAATTTTCCAAAACCTACTTTCGACAATTTTATTTACTTGTTTTTAAATTTAGAATCGTCACCACCATTTTAATCAATCAATCAACTTGTTAGATATTAGTAATCATTTGACCTCATAAAATTAATAGTTTAGATATTAAGTCCTCTGTGGATCGATATTTTATACTACTTGAACGATACGTGCGCTTGCGTTATACGTGTGTGTTTACGCCGGTCAAACCCAACCGAACCAGTCGGCCACATTTCCGGTCGGAACCGTTGGAACCGAAACCTTCCGGTTCAATCGTTCGGTTTCCGGTTCCAAACCGACCGTGGCTGGGTCTGCATAATGACGCATCTGGCTAGTAGATCGAAATGACTTTCTTTGTTTAACGAATATTATAAGAATGTCATTTCCATCTGTGTCCAATCCTATATGATCACATCTATAAGGTATCTCATTCGCTGTCTCTACATGGACGATCCCGGATCAAGATCGCCATACAAATATAGAATGGACCGCAGCTATAGATAAACACAAACAAAGTACCTACCCGCTTTGTTTGCTTTCTATGGACATATTTAAGATTTCGAATTGCAGACTTAAATCCTCTTGTGCATGACACCATACATTAAGTCTGGAGGTACATAAGTAATCTAGGGTATTCAAGATAATTTATAATATGCGAATTAAAACAACATTTTTGATAAATGAATAATGCTCAGTTTTTAATTTCAAAACAAAAACCGTTTACATCCATATACCTTAGGGCATACATCCCAACAATTTAGATATGAAATATTAGACGTCAAGACTGGTTTCTTAAATAGTAGTCTTATAATAGCATCTATATAATGCAACTAGATGGATTTGTGTCCCAAGGTCAAGAGCAAAAAAATTTCAAGCTACAAAGATCCATTTATGGACTAAAGCAAGCATCTTGATCTAGGTACATAAAGATTTGATACAACGATCAAATTTTATTATTTTGAGTAGAATGTCAATGAACCTTGGGTATACAAACAGAACATTGAAAAGAGAGTGGTTTTCCTCATACTTTACGTTGATGATATTTTACTCATTTGAAATGCTGTAAAAATATAATCAAATGTAAAGGACTAGCTAGATAACCATTCCAAATAAAGATTGGGAGAGGCAAGTTATGTTTTGTGATCCATCTCATTTTGGATCGTAAGAAATGATTGGTAGCATTGTCTTAAGAATCATATATCGACAAGATTTTGTTTGATTTGCAATGTAAATTCCAAGGAAGGTAATCTACATTCTCGGTATATAGTTCAGATGTCCAAGAAACAGTGTCCTAAGACACCTCAAGAAATTAAAGGTATGAGATGGATACCATATGCCTTTGTAGTAGACACTCTCATTTATGCTATATTATGCACAAGACCTGACATCCGTTCTGCAGTGGGAGTAATCAATAGATATCAGTCTAACACAGGATTGGATCATTATATGACTATTAAAATAATTCTCAAGTATCATTAGAGAACTAGAAATTATATGATTATCTATTTTGCACATGATTTGATCCTAAATGGATATACTGATTCTGATTTTCAGTCTGATAGAGATTATTAGAAATCCATATCAATATTCAACATTGGTGGTAGAGCCATAATATGAAGGATTATAAAGCCATCTTGTCTTGCAGACTCCACCATGGAAGTTGAATATGCAACAACATGTGAAGCAGCTAAAGAAGTAGTATGGCTCCGTAAATTCCTTCCAGATTTGGAAGTTGTTCCAGACATGGATAAGCCACTCAATATATTGTGATAATAATGATTAAGTGGCCAATTAGAAAGAACCAAGAAACCATAAACGAGAAGAAACATATAGAGAGAAAAGTACCATCTCATTAAAGAGATATTAAAAAGAGAAGATTTGAACTGTCATAAAGATTGAATCTCTAGACAACATAGCTAATATGTTTAGAAAGACCTAGAAGGCTAAAGTGTTTTAAGGTCATCTAGAGGGTCTAGGTTTACGAGACATGTCTCAATTGCTTTAGAACAAGTGGGAGATTGTTGGGGCTTACGTACTAAGAGCTTTCTGTAATATTTAAATATTGAAATAAATCAAGTTAAGAATTTTATATTAATCTATTTGTTTAAGATTTTACAAATTATAAATAGTTAGAAATACCCAAAATTATTTAATCTCAAACTTAGTATGTATATGTATGTTGTGTGTGTATGTGTGTGTATATATATATGACATATACAAGAAGGTTTGGGTTTGAGATCCATAATCTAAAATAGTTCATAAAGAGAAAACGAAGTAATGTTTTATTTATAATTTATCTACAGATGTGGTCCATTTAGTATTTGATACGATGACGAAATCCTAAATCGTTCATGTAGCGACATGTAAATGGAGGTGGCTTATTATACAAGACTGGACTCTGAAAAATATTAATTTCTTTAGAAGATCCGCTAAATAAAGAAATACATATCTATCTAAATGATGTTCATATCCGCGTTAATCTTAATCTTTGGTGTTTTATGATCTCCCACGATCTCGATTGTATATTTTGATTTACCAAAGGTGAGATTGATATAGATTTAGGTAAAAAACTTAGTACTTTGGAGACACAGTTTAGTATGCAGCTGAGAACATATAACAAGATATTATAATTCACTCATTCTTATAAAGAAGTAAATAAATATTAGAGCGCTCATATTTTCATTACTTTGCAAATCCTAATTGGGAAATAATTTTTTTATCCATAATTTAATTAGCAAACTACTTTGTAAACCCTAATTGGATTATGATAACACAGAAATTGGGCTATTTAGGCTTGAATAAGGACTCATAAGAGAATTATGATTTTGTCAAATCCTAATTTGATTAGGGTGGCAAAAGCTAGAATATTTAAATAAAGCTTGGTTTTTTTTACCCTAATCACACACAACTCAAAAAGCCAAAAATTTGAGAGGAAAAAAATCCCTATTGCAGCATCTTGTAACAAGAAAAATAGGGTTGTAATTTTGGTTTTATAAAGAAGGAAACCAATAGAACAAAGGCACGTGTTGTAATTTTTTCATTTGAATACTAGGATTGGCTTACGCCCTTCATCACCCTTAGTTAGGTTTACCTTTGACCCGACTTGACCCGTACATTTCAAGCAAATTATGAATCAGGTTGCGAGGGTTGAATTTATTTTTTTTTTTAAAAAAAAATTCAAATTTATTTAAAAATTCAATAATTCACATTCAAAATAAATAAAACATGTATAAGAAAATGAAAAAAAAATATTAAAAATTTAAAATTCAATCATAAGAGATTGAAAACAAATTAAAAATAATATTGAAGTTGCAAACAATAGGAGATCAGTCACCATTAAGACAGTGAGATGTAGATTCATCGATCTTGTCCTCAATTGGATTGGTGATACAAGTGGGCCTGATTCGGTGGATGCTGGATTTATATTTGCTGATCACTTATTAAGAGTGAATTAATGTAATGCATATTAACTTTGAAATGTTCAAGTCAGTTTTTAATTCAGCAAAAGATAGTTGAAAGAAGTAGAGATTTCTTAGATAAAATAAATCTTTTTTTAAGCAAGGTGTTCAGAGAATTTTTCGTTATTCTCCTTTTGAGATTGATTGGCTAAGAACTTGTAAAAAAGGAAAATAATATTTACCTGTTTTTAAATAATTTTATTGAATTAGGAGACGTACAAGAGATTTTCTACACTAATCTATTCTAGGTAGTTTAAATATAAAAGGCAACTGAATAAATATACAACTAATACAATATATTTATCAACGAATGGTCAGATATCATTGACATTTCCTTCTCAACACACCCTTCTTGGATCTATCATTGTTGCTTTTATAATTCTTTATTTCCACTATGAGTTATAATTAATGATTTTTAGACACGATGTGTCTTTTATAGCTCTTTATTTCCATTATTCTTGTATTTTTAGTTTAGTGGAATATGATTATGTCACTAATTCCATATGTCAAATAACACTTTGCATGTTAAAATAAGTAAGTTGTAATTAAACACCAATAATTTAGTATTTTCAGAGTGTTACTTGGATTTTTATAATATTCTCTGATTTTTAATATATTCATTCTAGAGTTAGCTTACTCTGGAAAATTATTATTACAAATATCTAAAATGAATCCTCTGCAAAGTGAAATAATCTGGAGAATCATTTGTCACGTGATTGCAATGTGGTTATCAAAGGTCATATCTCAAATTGAAGTTTTTTGGAAGCTTATTTGGTACGAAGATTTGACAGCTGTGTCCAAATGTTTTTTGGACCTTCTACTGCCATCGCAATTCCACTAAAGAATTGTGGTGGGGAGTTTTGTTTGGAGAGTTACACGTGGCTTATAGTAGGGTAATAATTATGGCACCTAGGGGTGAGCAAATCGATTTCGGTTTCGGTTCCGATTCCACGTGGAACCGAAATCTACCCCGAAAAAAATCATATCCTAACTAAGTGGAATCAGAACCTACCCAATTAAATAAGGTACTCTATTAATCGGTTCAAATTCATTTCAAGTCCGATTTTGATTTACCCTATTTATTTATTATTGTCAAACTTTCAAAATGCAATTATTTCTCGCACTTGAATATTACGTATATTCTTGTAATTGTCCATAAAGAAATAAAACAATAAATAAAATTGCATATTGCATCATATTTTTGACTCAATTAAAATATTCTTGTAGGTTTCAGCAGCACATTTCAGTTCCAGCAACAATGAGCATACATCAACAACAGCACATTCCAGTAGGCAACAGTAGCAAACAACAGCAATAGTAACAGGCAGCAGCAGCAGCAGCAACACATTCCAACAAATAATAGAAACAACAACAGAAAAACAACAGACAGCACCAGCACATTCCAGCAAACAGCAGTAGCACAATCCGACAAATAATAGAAACAACAATAGAGAACATTACAACAAAAGTAAATATCATCTACAATACGGCTGTAAAACATCAAAGATCACAGCAACATTACAACAACATACAACACCTAAACAGATACATAAACTACAACAGAAATAAATGACTATCTTATCAAACTTCAACATTTGTATCACAATTTGTATCACTATCAACAATATCATTATCATCTAATATCGTCAGCCCACTCACTTCTATTACAAATATAAGATACTAGCTATTTAGTGCATTTATAAAATTGAAATTACATAATTTTAACATTTCACATAACCTATATCATATTTTTCGGCAACTTCCCTTAATTCCTCAATATTTATTGGTGTTCGCACAATACTTAACCAATCTTGAGTACATATCAATGCTTGCACAACTTTTGGAGTTAAACAGCTTCGAAATAGATCAAGAACACGACCAGATGTATTGAAAGTCGACTCTCAAGCCACAATAGATACGGGAATCGCCAACACATCTCTTGTAATTTGAGAAAGAATCTTGTACTTGAATCTATTACTCTTCCACTTACATAAGATATAAAGATCTTTCCTATAATTTTCACAAGCTTATTCAAAGTACTTTTCTAACTCCGATTTAGACTCCACATCTTGTTTATCTCTTATAAATCGCATCAAATGATCTTAAATACATATGTAATCATCATAACCTACAACACAACCACACTCTTCCATAATAATTGAGGTTTGAGATAAACGACTTGCACCTACTTCATAACTTATGTTACCACCTTTATAAATGTCAAATAAACATTGCAAACACCCTCCAAGTTTTCATATTTTTCCGTAACTTTTGTGCTATCATTACTAAAAAGCCTGTTATAAAAAAAATTAGCCACATACATCTTATATCTAGGATCCAACAAAACAATTATTAAAACAATAAAGTTTGTCTTATCAATATTTTCATAATACTTATCAAACTTTTCTTCATTTTACGATACATACTTTTAACATAAGGATCTGATTCGTTTTTACATTCATTCATGCAAGTGAGGATGGCAACAATACTTTTAACATAAGCATAAAATGCTCCTATAAAATTCACATGGATATTTTTATACAGAGACATACCCATCAAATAGATCAAAATATTTACGGATCCTGATTGAAGATACCCATTAGAAGCTCAAATTCACAAATTCCCCCATATGTTTTATTTTCTTAAATTCATTTTAATGATGTAAAAATTAAGAGAGGAAGTATTCATAATATGAAAAAAAAAATTATAATAAATCAAAAGACAAGACATAAACAAATACATTGAACAAAACATACATGATCAATGAAGACGAAAACTAAAGAACCCAGAAACCAAAATTGCTTAAAATGAAAATAATTGGCGACGAAGAAGATGGAGTTTTATATAGAAGTTGAATTTGTATGTCAATTTTAACAGAAAAAAGTACCAAATTCAACACAACAAAAGAAATTGAATTCGCGTATCGAAAAAAGTACCAAGTTCAACACAAGAGAGCAGAGAGCAGTTAAGTCCAAGAAAATAACAAAACCATCAGTACCGAGAGAGAAATCAAAGAGAGAGATCAGAGAACCAAACCATTACCAGCGACAAAAGACAAAAAGAGGGGGAGAAAAGAAAAATTAGGGCTATTGTAGGCACTGCATTTTTGCATATAAATCCCGATGATGAGTCTCATTTGGAGGCACTATCTTTTAAGTCGCGGAAGCCGCAGTACTTTGTCGAATTTGACTCGCTTGTTTAGCTTCGGGCTCGCTGGTGGACCTCCGTTTTAAAGCACCTTTAGCCTAAAAAACCCGCAAACACTTAACATTGACCCAAAACCTCACATCTAGCCCTCATGCATAAATCCAAGCACATCTCACCCAAGCCCAATCCAAAATAATTAAAACATTTAAAATACATGTCACTAATTAAATTAAACCAATTAAATTAAATAATTAAATCAAATTAAAAGCTAATTAAATTAAATCAATTAAAATATTAATTAATTGATATACCAAATTAAATAAGACATAAAATATAATTATACCAAATTAAAATATTGTAACTTCCTAACTTAAAATATTATATACTAAATTAAAGAAATATTATGCTTAATTAAAATCAATCATAACAAATTAAAAATATTGACTTCCTAATCTAACAAATTAAATGTCTAATCCTAACCAATCAAATATATTGTATTCCTAATCTAAACCAAATTTGTCCCCCTCAATCTTTGACTTTCCTTGCTCAACACAAAATCAAATCCTCTCTTTAATGCCAAAAATCCCTTCCTTGTCAAGCAATGATAAACCCTAACCCTTCTCTATATAAACAACTTCAACCCTAGGACATGCACTTCCTTCACACAATTAGAACTCACGGCACCATCTCTTTGCTCTCCATATTCACTAGCCACAAATAAACCTACCTTAAACAACTCACACAGCCATCATCAGCACAACCACTTTCCCTTCCACTTACAGCCTTACGCCACTAGCCACAGACCAAATAACCCACAAAAGCCTCACGCCTAGCACACCACTCAACCTCAAGCCATCACGCCACCTGCCCTCCACGCATCACAGCCTGAATCACCTACACTCACGCCCTGACTGCCCATTAAACACACTACTCTCACGCCATTAACTGCCAAACGCCATATGCCCTGAATTCTATGCGCCTAGCATCCTTCACGCCATCTGCCCCTCACAAGCCAACTGCCACACGTTCATCAGCCCACGATAACACTGACTCACAAACATAGCACCCTCAACTTGCCACACGACATAAACCACGCCCTTGACCTGCCTTTCCACATAAGCAACGCACTTAACACTCTCACAGCAAATCAGTGCCACACCTGGCCTCACCGAGCCCGCAATCCTCTCATCACAGCCCACGCCACACACTCGCCATTCTCACAGCACACACGATCACGCTCACTGACTAGCCCATAAGCCTTGCAAGCCCCCACAAAAACTGCCTCTTAAACTGCAGTGATATTACCAAAAAATACCTTCAAAACAGCCCCTAAAATACTCGCACCAGTGAACAAAAAACTGCCCCTGGAACCCTTCCAAAACAGCAGCCCCTAGCCTCCAAAAATCGCCAAAACATTGAACAAATACAACCAGAGCAGTGAGCAGAAAATACAGAGGAAACAACAGCAAAACGGAGGCCAAACAGCAAGCAAAACAGCAAAACAGTGAGCTAAGACGCTAAACCAGTGAACCAGAGAAGTTGAGGAGCTTTACCCTTCCGATCTCCGTGAAACGCAAGTCCGAAAGTCGGTAAGAAAGGTTAGACCTGAGGGTATTTTCCACATTCATTTTCTGTTTTATTTTTATTATTTATTGAGTATTGTTAGCATGATTATTATGTTAAAATGCATGTTGTGGCCCTTGAGTAGATAAATATGCATGTATTACGAAATATTGTATGTTGTGGCCTTGGAATAAAATGAAAGATGTGTCAACTCTCGCGGTATATCGGATGGAAACCCGGACATAAATTTCATAGCCGATTCCGAATGGACGGTAGTATGATCTGTACTCGGGATACAAATCCACGTACCGCTTGAGTAAACGACACCTTCTTTTGTTTTATGTTGCTTTGATTTATTTATTATTCGTCATTTAAATTCCGCATGTTTACTTGTTTATGTAATTATGTGATCGAGCGCATGGGCTTAGTAAGTTGGATTAAAGGTCCCCTATTTTGAGGGGTTAAAACCCTTTATCACGATGCTTTGCCGCGCCGGTTGATGCATATTCGGTTGAATGTAAGATGTGTTCAATCAGGTATACTAAGTTTGATATAATTATCTTTATTCTTTGTATGCATGATGCGACCGAGAGCATGGGCTTAGTAAGTCGGATTAAAGGTCCCCTATTTTGAGGGGTTAAAACCCTTTACCACGATGCTTTGCCGCGCCGGTTGATGTGTGTTCGATTGAATGTAAGATGTGTTCAATCGGGTACACTAAGTTTGATATTATTGTCTTTATTTTTCATATGCATTATGTGATCGAGCGCATGGGCTTAGTAAGTTGGATTAAAGGTCCCCTATTCTGAGGGGTTAAAATCCTTTACCACGATGCTTTGTCGCGCCGGTTGATGTATATTCGGTTGAATGTAAAATGTGTTCAATCGGGTATACGAAGTTCCATATAGTTATCTTTATCTTTTTACGCATTGTAATGAAAGCATATGGGCTTATTGTGTTGGACTAAAAAGGTTCTCCATTTGGGGGAAGAAAAGCCTAAAAGGCTACCTTTACCACGATATTTGTCGCGTCTTTCATATATTGATTGCATCATCTATCCCTTAGTCTTGGCTTAACGTATTACAATTCATATATCCATGTTATGATAGCATTTGAGTATTATTTCTTGTGGTATATCGGATGGAAACCTAGACATAAATTCTGTAGCCGATTCCGAATGGACGGTAGTGCGGTCTGTACTTGGGATACAATTCCACGTACCACTTGGAAAAATGCCCGCGTGTATGTTTGTGTCATTATTAGTTATCTTCTTTTGCACCACGTTATAGCATGCTTACTTTAATGCCTAATTGCATCCTTAAGTATCTTTTTGCATTATGTACTTAGTTGACTCTTTTATTTGTGCATGGACATGTAATGGCTATTTTTTTATGATATGTCTATGAAATCACATGTTCGCCATCATTTGATTCGCCTTTATGTGTGCTTGTGTGTGCTTGTGTTTCCATGAATACAATATGCCAATGAAGTTGTATGTTCGTTGCTACTTTGATGTACTTTCAAGCATGTAATCTTAGATGTGAAATATATGCAAATTTAGGTGTAAGTTTTATTTTTGCACATATGGATTTAGAAGCATGATACTCTTGGAAATAAGTGTTACTTAAGCTTGATTAAATTATTACACAAATCCTTTCATTATAAGTGACATAAGTAAAGGACCATTCCGAACCCAACGGTTTGAGGTCTTCCCTTGCAAGGGGTGAGTGCGGCCTTAAATCTCATTTTCCCGGTTCACGCCGGGTGGCGACTCCATTATTCTCCGGTTTAGTCCACCGTGGCTACTTCGTACTCCCGACTAGGCCGCGAGCCTAGAACAGCATGCGTCGTCCAGTTTCTGTGTCCCACAGTCTGGCGACTCCACTGGGGATAGAGAATCGGCCCTGAAATATTGTCTTGTAATGTTTGGATTTATGTTCTAATTGACCGTGTCTATAGTGGATAAAATGGGGGTTTAATCAAAGGCATTTTGTGGCTAGGTAATGGTTTGGTGTCTTCCTTCATTCACTACCTTTCTAGAAGGAAAAGCTGTGAAGGCACCTATATAGCCATCTACCCGTAGCCTATTGTGATGGACTAATTTGGAGGACTCGTTGTTTATTCCTGTCACCAAGCGATAAGAGCCTAAGAGGCTATGGTACTTAAGAGAGCCTCGCTCCACCCTCCCTCTGGGGAATCTACAACGGGAAATCCATTTGACAGTCAGTCACACACCATAGCTCATTGGCACGTACCTTAGTGTATAAAAAAGGGTGCGTTCACTTGGTCGCTCGAACCCTTGATTGGGGAGACCTAATTGTGGGTCATCCTTCGCCAGTGAGAGCCTTTGTCTACACTCTTGCGAACCCACCCATAGACCGGGGATGTATGGTTAAAGTAACAATTATTTCTTTGAGTATGTGCTTATGGACCATCCTCATTTGGATGCAGTTGGACTATTGTCAGAAATACGAACTTGCTGGGCCATTTAAACTGGGGCGAGTTCGTACCTTATGACCATTAGGCCCAAAGCTTCTGAAATGTTGATGGGCCATTCTGTAGAAATCATTGTTTTATGTTTGCATTATCTTTCTTTTATGCTTGTGTTTGGGAACATCGTCGTTTGGATCCATTTGGACCATTTGTCATGGGATATAGGCTTGTTGGGCCATTTAAACTGGGACAAGAACGTATCTTATGACGATTGGGCCAAAGGCTTCGAAATATTGATGGGCCATTTTGTGCTTATGTTTAGGAACATTATCATTTGGATACGGTTGGACTTCTTGCCATGAGATGTGAACTTGTTGGGCCATTTAAACTGGGACGAGTTCACTCCCATGATAGTTAGCCCAAAAGCTTCTAAAATGATGATGGGCCAATTTGTATGATAATTTTAACAAATTGATATATTCATTGTATCACATGCGTCTCATTCATTTCATGCATACATGCATCATGCTAACCCCTTGTGTTCTAAAAACCCGTCATAGATTCTCGTTGGGTTGGGGAAGAATGAAGACTCACTAAAAGACCGGTAAAAAGATATGAGTACATCCGATAACGAGGTATCTCGGATAGATCAGTTAGAAAATGGTTTCGCCAAGATTACCGAACAGTTGCAAGCCTTGACTACTGCAATGGCAAATATGGATGTGCCCCGTGCTGGGGGAAATTCTGAGAATGTGAGGCGCGAGGAGCCTCCGAATGGGTTGGGGGATGATATCCCCGCTTTTGATGACGACATGGCAGAATATGCTACATACAAAATGATTGGGTCTCAGGCAGAATTTCAGAAGCTTCGGGATCAGGTTGAGTCAGTTACCCGCAAAATGAGGGGTAAACATGAAGAGTTGTTAGATTATGAGGCAATGAGCTTCGGAGAACAGCTGCTAGCTCAGTTTAAAATGCCCGACATGGCCAAGTTTAATGGGAATGGAGACCTAAGAGTCCATCTGCAGCAATATGTCTCAGTCATGAGTTCAGTAGGCCTATCACAGCGCCAAGTCCAAAAGATATTTGGGATGTCACTCGAGGGGGCACCTGTGGTTTGGTATCATAGCCTTGAGAAGAAGGTTAAGGAAGATTGGAGGGAACTAGCTGATGCTTTTCTGAATCAGTATGTTACAGACTTAGAGATTGACTTGTCACTCCGCGATTTGGAGAACACTAAGCAGAAGCCAGAGGAAAGTTTCAAAGAGTATGTGGATCGCTGGAGAAGCCAACTTTTGAAAATGCAGACTCGGCCCTCAGAGAATGACCAAATCAAAATGATCATCAAGGGCACCAAGCCCTCTATTTATGGTAAGCTGAGGAGGATGACCTCCATGATTACTGATTTCCGACAGTTGAGAGAGACTGTTATGGATATTGAAGAAGAGGAGGCTGAAAACAGAAAGTTTTATGGCCAGAATAGAAGAACTTTTGGGGGGCATTCTGAGACTAAACCCGCTACTGCCGAGGTTGCTGCCATCAAGAACCGACATTTCTCTAACCTAGGGAAGCCGTTATCTAAGGTGCTTGAGAAGTTGAAGGGACAATGACTCCTAAAACACTTAGAGCCTAAACCACTTCCAGATCCTATACCACCCAACCTTTACCTAAGCTTGTATTGTCACTTCCATCAGAGGAGAGGCCACGAAACTGACAACTGCACCCGCCTTAGGCATAAAATCCAAAACCTCATCAATGCTCACAAAATACCCAACCCTAGAGAAAGAACAACCCAACACATATTGGAACCCCCTACCAAATTACCACTCCGTTCCACCACCCACCTACATGATCAACTCTGGATTGCTCGAAACTTTTGTCCTCCAAACCCTTAACCACCAAGCTTCTTACATGGAGATAGGGGATGATAGTGAAGAACCGTAGGTCAAGAAAGAAGGCAATGCTGCGAATGATGAAGTTATTCCTCCTAGTTTATTTGATCATGCATTTTTAATATAGACATTGATTTGGTCTACCTGTTCGAACCATTTCTTAAATGATAATAAAGACGTTCATTTCGTTTACATGCCTGAGTCTCTCCCTCCAACCTGCAACATGAGTATATTTGAGAAAAGCATTCAACCTTGGTACTATGAAATTCAGTGATGTTTAGAACACGAGGAATCTTCGGAAGCAACAACAGTACGGTCAGTTTCAGAAATGAATCACTATCAGCTTGGGGGCGAGGCCCACATTATCAGCATCAGTTTAGGGGCTTAGGCCCACATCAGCATCAGTTTGGGGATGAGTCCCAGGGCCGAGGCCCACATCAGTATCAGCTTAGGGCCAAGGCTCACATCAGTTTCAGTTTTGGGGATGAGTCCCAGGGCCGAGGCCCACATCAGTTACAGTTTGGGGATGAGTCCCAAGACCGAGGCCCACATCAGTTACAGTTTGGGGATGAGTCCCATGGCCGAGGCCCACATCAGTAATATAGACATTGATTTGGTCTACCTGTTCGAACCATTTCTTAAATGATAATAAAGACGTTTATTTCGTTTACATGTCTGAGTCTCTCCCTCCAACCTGCAACATGAGTATATTTGAGAAAAGCATTCAACCTTGGGACTATGAAATTCAGTGATGTTTAGAACACGGGGAATCTTCGGAAGCAACAACAGTACGGTCAGTTTCAGAAATGAATCAGTATCAGCTTGGGGGTGAGGCCCACATTATCAGCATCAGTTTAGGGGCTTAGGCCCACATCAGCATCAGTTTGGGGATGAGTCCCAGGGCCGAGGCCCACATCAGTATCAGCTTAGGGCCAAGGCCCACATCAGTTTCAGTTTTGGGGATGAGTCCCAGGGCCGAGGCCCACATCAGTTACAGTTTGGGGATGAGTCCCAGGGCCGAGGCCCACATCAGTATCAGCTTGGGGCGAGGCCCACATCAGCATTAGTTTAGGGCCGAGGCCCACATCAATATCAGCCTAGGGCCGAGGCCCACATCAGTATCAGTCTGGGGCTGAGGCCAATATCAATATCAGTCAGGGCCGAGGCCCACATCAGTATCAGCTTGGGGCGAGGCCCCCATCAGTATCAGTTTAGGGCCGAGGCCCACATCAATATCAGTTTAGGGCTGAGGCCCACATCAATATCAGTTTAGGGCCGAGGCCCACATCAATATCAGCTTGGGGGCGAGGCCCACATCAGTATCAGCATCAGTTTAGGGCCGAGGCCCACATCAGTATCAGCTTGGGGCGAGGCCCACATCAGCATCAGTTTAGGGCCGAGGCCCACATCAATATCAGCTTGGGGGCGAGGCCCACATCAGTATCAGTATCAGTTTAGGGGCTGAGGCCCACATCAATATCAGTTAGGGCCTGAGGCCCACATCAATATCAGTTTAGGGCCGAGGCCCACATCAATATCAGCATCAGTTTAGGGCCGAGGCCCACATCAGTATCAGCATCAGTTTAGGGCCGAGGCCCACATCAGTATCAGCTTGGGGCGAGGCCCACATCAGCATCAGTTTAGGGCCGAGGCCCACATCAATATCAGCTTGGGGGCGAGGCCCACATCAGTATCAGCATCAGTTTAGGGGCTGAGGCCCACATCAGTTTCAGTTTAGGGACGAGTCCCAAGGGCGAGCCCACATCAGCATCAGTTTGGCCGAGTATGGCACTCCGAAAGTGGAGCATGGTTCGAAAATGGACTATTATCACATCTCGCCGAAAATGGCACTCCGAAAGTGGAACATGGTTCGAAAATGGACTACTTTCACATCTAACCGAAAGTGGCACTCCAAAAATGGAGCACGGTTCGGAAATGGACCAAGGAAAGCCTAACCCATCGGAATATGATACATATCCATGCATACATATCACATACATGCAATTTTTGTTTTGTATTCGCAGGATTGTAGCGGCAAAGACCACCTCATCAAGTAACGGTTCAAAAATGAGCCACATTCTCGGACAGCACGGTTCGGAAATGGACCGCTACCATAACAAATGCCGAAAATGGCATTCCAAAATGGAGCACACACAACAGATGCTGAAAATGGCGTTCCAAAATGGAGCACACACAGCAAATGCCGAAAATGGCGCTCCAAAATGGAGCACACATAACAGATACCGAAAATGGCGTTCCAAAATGGAGCACACATAACAGATGCCGAAAATGGCGTTCCAAAATGGAGCACACACAACAGATGCCGAAAATGGCGTTCCAAAATGGAGCACACACAGCAAATGCCGAAAATGGCGCTCCAAAATGGAGCACACATAATAGATGCCGAAAATGGCGTTCCAAAATGGAGCACACACAACAGATGCCGAAAATGGCGTTCCAAAATGGATCACACACATCAAATGCCGAAAATGGCGCTCCAAAATGGAGCACACATAACAGATGCCAAAAATGGCGTTCCAAAATGGAACACACGCAGCAGACGCCGAAAATGGCGCTCCAAAATGGAGCACACACAACAGATGCCGAAAATGGCGCTCCAAAAATGGGGCACATACATCAGATGCCGAAAATGGCGCTCCAAAAAATGGAGCATAGTTCTAAAATAGACCATCAGATCAACTCAGTTCGAAGAAGCAGGCAAGTGAGGTGGCAGCTGGCGAGCCAGGTAAGTGAAAATGCATTGCATAACTTTGATAGGATTGTCACTGTTACATATTACACAAGTCCCATCAAAGTGGGGGCGACTGTAGGCACTGCATTTTTGCATATAAATCCCGATGATGAGTCTCATTTGGAGGCACTATCTTTTAAGTCGCGGAAGCCGCGGGAAACGGACGTCGGAAGGGAAAAGATGGAAATCAGTACTTTGTCGAATTTGACTCGCTTGTTTAGCTTCGGGCTCGCTGGTGGACCTCCGTTTTAAAGCACCTTTAGCCTAAAAAACCCGCAAACACTTAACCTTGGCCCAAAATCCCACATCTAGCCCTCATGCATAAATCCTAGCCCATTTCACCCAAGCCCAATCCAAAATAATTAAAACATTTAAAATACATGTCACAAATTAAATTAAACCAATTAAATTAAATAATTAAATCAAATTAAAAGCTAATTAAATTAAACCAATTAAAATATTAATTAATTGATATATCAAATTAAATAAGACATAAAATATAATTATACCAAATTAAAATATTGTAACTTCCTAACTTAAAATATTATATACTAAATTAAAGAAATATTATGCCTAATTAAAATCAATCATAACAAATTAAAAATATTGACTTCCTAATCTAAAAAATTAAATGTCTAATCCTAACCAATCAAATATATTGTATTCCTAATCTAAACCAAATTTGTCCCCCTCAATCTTTGACTTTCCTTGCTCAACACAAAATCAAATCCTCTCTTTAATGCCAAAAATCCCTTCCTTGTCAAGCAATGATAAACCCTAACCCTTCTCTATATAAACAACTTCAACCCTAGGACATGCACTTCCTTCACACAATTAGAACTCACGGCACCATCTCCCTGCTCTCCATATTCACTAGCCACAAATAAACCTATCTTAAACAACTCACAGCCATCATCAGCACAACCACTTTCCCCTCCACTTACAGCCTTACGCCACTAGCCACAGACCAAATAACCCACAAAAGCCTCACGCTTAGCACACCACTCAACCTCAAGCCATCACGCCACCTGCCCTCCACGCATCACAGCCTGAATCACCTACACTCACGCCCTGACTGCCCATTAAACACACTACTCTCACGCCATTAACTACCAAACGCCATATGCCCTGAATTCTATGCGTCTAGCATCCTTCACGCCATCTTCCCCTCACAAGCCAACTGCCACACGTTCATCAGCCCACGACAACACTGACTCACAAACATAGCACCCTCAACTTGCCACACGACATAAACCACGCCCTTGACCTGCCTTTCCACATAAGCAACGCACTTAACACTCTCACAGCAAATCAGTGCCACACCTGGCCTCACCGAGCCCATAATCCTCTCATCACAGCCCACGCCACACACTCGCCAATTCTCACAGCACACACGATCACGCTCACTGACCAGCCCATAAGCCTTGCAAGCCCCCACAAAAATTACCCCTTGAACTACATTGATATTACCAAAAATTACCTTCAAAACAGCCCCTAAAATACTCACACCAGTGAACAAAAAACTGCCCCTGGAACACTTCCAAAACAGCAACCCCTAGCCTCCAAAAATCGCCAAAACAGTGAACAAATACAACCAGAGTAGTGAGCAGAAAATACAGAGGAAACAACAGCAAAACGGAGGCCAAACAGCAAGCAAAACAGCAAAACAGTGAGCTAAGACGCTAAACCAGTGAACCGGAGTAGTTGAGGAGCTTTACCCTTCCGATCTCCGTGAAACGCAAGTCCGAAAGTCGGCAAGAAAGGTTAGACCTGAGGGTATTTTCCACATTCATTTTCAGTTTTATTTTTATTATTTATTGAGTATTGTTCGCATGATTATTATGTTAAAATGCATGTTGTGGCCCTTGAGTAGATAAATATGCATGTATTACGAAATATTGTATGTTGTGGCCTTGGAATAAAATGAAAGATGTGTCAACTCTCGCGGTATATCGGATGGAAACCCGGACATAAATTTCATAGCCGATTCCGAATGGACGGTAGTATGATCTGTACTCGGGATACAAATCCACGTACCGCTTGAGTAAACGACACCTTCTTTTGTTTTATGTTGCTTTGATTTATTTATTATTCGTCATTTAAATTCCGCATGTTTACTTGTTTATGTAATTATGTGATCGAGCGCATGGGCTTAGTAAGTTGGATTAAAGGTCCCCTATTTTGAGGGGTTAAAACCATTTATCACGATGCTTTGCCGCGCTGGTTGATGCATATTCGGTTGAATGTAAGATGTGTTCAATCGGATATACTAAGTTTGATATAATTATCTTTATTCTTTGTATGCATGATGCGACCGAGCGCATGGGCTTAGTAAGTCGGATTAAAGGTCCCCTATTTTGAGGGGTTAAAACCCTTTACCACGATGCTTTGCCGCGCCGGTTGATATGTGTTCGATTGAATGTAAGATGTGTTCAATCGGGTACACTAAGTTTGATATTATTGTCTTTATTTTTCATATGCATTATGTGATCGAGCGCATGGGCTTAGTAAGTTGGATTAAAGGTCCCCTATTCTGAGGGGTTAAAATCATTTACCACGATGCTTTGCCGAGCCGGTTGATGTATATTCGGTTGAATGTAAGATGTGTTCAATCGGATATACTAAGTTTGATATAATTATCTTTATTCTTTGTATGCATGATGCGACCGAGCGCATGGGCTTAGTAAGTCGGATTAAAGGTCCCCTATTTTGAGGGGTTAAAACCCTTTACCACGATGCTTTGCCGCGCCGGTTGATATGTGTTCGATTGAATGTAAGATGTGTTCAATCGGGTACACTAAGTTTGATATTATTGTCTTTATTTTTCATATGCATTATGTGATCGAGCGCATGGGCTTAGTAAGTTGGATTAAAGGTCCCCTATTCTGAGGGGTTAAAATC
Source organism: Zanthoxylum bungeanum (assembly GCA_019454045.1). Lineage (NCBI taxonomy): Eukaryota > Viridiplantae > Streptophyta > Magnoliopsida > Sapindales > Rutaceae > Zanthoxylum > Zanthoxylum bungeanum. The sequence goes on from SKCR01032915.1 coordinate 78,269, forward strand.
ATTTACCACGATGCTTTGCCGAGCCGGTTGATGTATATTCGGTTGAATGTAAGATGTGTTCAATCGGATATACTAAGTTTGATATAATTATCTTTATTCTTTGTATGCATGATGCGACCGAGCGCATGGGCTTAGTAAGTCGGATTAAAGGTCCCCTATTTTGAGGGGTTAAAACCCTTTACCACGATGCTTTGCCGCGCCGGTTGATATGTGTTCGATTGAATGTAAGATGTGTTCAATCGGGTACACTAAGTTTGATATTATTGTCTTTATTTTTCATATGCATTATGTGATCGAGCGCATGGGCTTAGTAAGTTGGATTAAAGGTCCCCTATTCTGAGGGGTTAAAATCATTTACCACGATGCTTTGCCGAGCCGGTTGATGTATATTCGGTTGAATGTAAGATGTGTTCAATCGGATATACTAAGTTTGATATAATTATCTTTATTCTTTGTATGCATGATGCGACCGAGCGCATGGGCTTAGTAAGTCGGATTAAAGGTCCCCTATTTTGAGGGGTTAAAACCCTTTACCACGATGCTTTGCCGCGCCGGTTGATATGTGTTCGATTGAATGTAAGATGTGTTCAATCGGGTACACTAAGTTTGATATTATTGTCTTTATTTTTCATATGCATTATGTGATCGAGCGCATGGGCTTAGTAAGTTGGATTAAAGGTCCCCTATTCTGAGGGGTTAAAATCATTTACCACGATGCTTTGCCGAGCCGGTTGATGTATATTCGGTTGAATGTAAGATGTGTTCAATCGGATATACTAAGTTTGATATAATTATCTTTATTCTTTGTATGCATGATGCGACCGAGCGCATGGGCTTAGTAAGTCGGATTAAAGGTCCCCTATTTTGAGGGGTTAAAACCCTTTACCACGATGCTTTGCCGCGCCGGTTGATATGTGTTCGATTGAATGTAAGATGTGTTCAATCGGGTACACTAAGTTTGATATTATTGTCTTTATTTTTCATATGCATTATGTGATCGAGCGCATGGGCTTAGTAAGTTGGATTAAAGGTCCCCTATTCTGAGGGGTTAAAATCATTTACCACGATGCTTTGCCGAGCCGGTTGATGTATATTCGGTTGAATGTAAGATGTGTTCTATCGGGTATACGAATATAGTTATCTTTATCTTTTTACGCATTGTAATGAAAGCGTATGGGCTTATTGTGTTGGACTAAAAACGTTCTCCATTTGGGGGAAGAAAAGCCTAAAAGGCTACCTTTACCACGATATTTGTCGCGTCTTTCATATATTGATTGCATCATCTATCCCTTAGTCTTGGCTTAACGTATTACAATTCATATATCCATGTTATGATAGCATTTGAGTATTATTTCTTGTGGTATATCGGATGGAAACCCAGACATAAATTCCGTAGCCGATTCCGAATGGACGGTAGTGCGGTCTGTACTTGGGATACAATTTCACGTACCACTTGGAAAAATGCCCGCGTGTGTGTTTGTGTCATTATTAGTTATCTTCTTTTGCACCACGTCATAGCATGCTTACTTTAATGCCTAATTGCATCCTTAAGTATCTTTTTGCATTATGTACTTAGTTGACTCTTTTATTTGTGCATGGACATGTAATGGCTATTTGTTTATGATATGTCTATGAAATCACATGTTCGCCATCATTTGATTCGCCTTTATGTGTGCTTGTGTTTCCATGAATACAATATGCCAATGAAGTTGTATGTTCGTTGCTACTTTGATGTACTTTCAAGCATGTAATCTTAGATGTGAAATATATGCAAATTTAGGTGTAAGTTTTATTTTTTGCGCATATGGATTTAGAAGCATGATACTCTTGGAAATAAGTGTTACTTAAGCTTGATTAAATTATTACACAAATCCTTTCATTACAAGTGACATAAGTAAGGGACCATTCCGAACCCAACGGTTTGAGGTCTTCCCTTGCAAGGGGTGAATGCGGCCTTAAATCTCATTTTCCCGGTTCACGCCGGGTGGCGACTCCATTATTCTCCGATTTAGTCCACCGTGGCTACTCCGTACTCCCGACTAGGCCGCGAGCCTAGAACAACATGCGTCGTCCAGTTTCTGTGTCCCACAGCTATGCTATTTATAGAGAGTCTGATATGATATTTATAAATCAGAAAAAATTATGTTGTTTTAAACCTAAAGCGGTTATGAAATTGAGTTTAAATTGAGTTTTTAATTTGGTTCTTAAATTGGCTATAAATTCAGTTCCCAAAATAGATTTCGGTCCAGTTAAATGATCTCATTCATGTTCCGTCCATGACGAAATCAGAACCGGACCGTTTAAATTCTATTCTTCCATTTTGGAACCAGAATCGGTTTGGTTCCAACCGGCTCTGGTTCCAAACCCCAAAAACTGATCCAATTCTAACCGGTTTCGGGTAGAACAAGAACTGGTGCTCAGCCCTAAGGGCACCTATAATTATAATAGTTAAAAATTAAATAATTAATATATGCGAGTTGTAGGTTGAAAATTTTCAACTCGTGTCTTGTTGATCTTTTAGGTCTACACCTTATATTAATTTTGATGATAACAAACTATGTATTAAATGCATCATGGTAAGCCCGCCCTTTTAAGTAAATCATGGTCATCAAGTATAAAAAATGAGCTCAATATCAAAGGAAATGAAGTAAGGCTCAACACAACATTTAAGATTAAAGAAGGCTAATATATATTAATTATATTGCTATTAATCTTGTAATGCTTTTTTAAGTTAGATTATGCATGATAAGCACAAATTAGCTCAAATTTTTTTCATATGCATAGATCTTTCAAAATTGTATGTTTTCATCAATGATTTTAAATCGTGTGTTTGGACTTAAATGATTTTCAAACTTTTTGAACTTCAAAGAATCATTTTATATTGATAAAAATAAATCCTTATTTGATTTCAAAATAATTAGGTTTTAATTAGTACAACTTGGAGTTTTAAAATAAGATTAAAATGCAAGATTTTTAAAGTTCTCGCAAAACTGGATGTCCACTCCAGACATCCAAACCAAGATAGTGAACAAGACTTTGAAAACCCTCCCAACAGCTAACTGTTTGCAACAAATGTCCAACAGTTTGTTGAATTCGGTTAATCAATTGCAAAATTTGATTATCCGAATTTTGCTAAATCCAACCATTATTTTGAAACAGTCACTTGCCACATCACAACCAAATGTCCGAAACTTCGCTAGAAGACGTCCGAAATGTGCTGAAATTGCATAATGACTAATTTTTTAATCCTATATAAATTGGATCATTTTAGATATTTTTTGGTTAATCCGTCACGCTCAGCTTGTTCGTATTTTATTCCTTGATCATCAAAAGAGCTCACACTTGTTTATCCATAATCAAGCTCAAATTAAGCACTTAAACTTGTATAAATTTGCTCCTTTAATAGTTTTGTTCTACATTTCTTGTAAACCAAACACTCCACTCATTTTCGAGCCCTTAAAAAAGCATTGTAAACTATTTGATTGGCACCCGTAAGCCAATTGAGTCATCTTGTGCCCGAGAAAAAAGATTTGTGAGGGGTTCATTGGCACCTGAGAGGTTAAGTGATTAGTGAATCCTCTTGCAAGTTGCTTAAGGCGTAGACATAAGCAAGATTTCCCAACCACAAAAAAATCACATTATGTACAATCTTCCTAATTTATACTTATTGGATATTTTGAGATATTGGTTATATATTTTATTGGCGGTATTTTTAGGCCCTATGATATTTAAGCAGTACGACAGGGGTAAAAAGGTAATTCCCTTCTTGGTCAAGATCATTAATGCCGACCCGACCACTAAAAGCCAACAGTAAGGGGCCGAGCACTTTATGATCGGTAACCGACCACTCCAGACCGGATGGTCGGGCATTATCAGATCGATAGCAGCATTCTCAGTTCAAAAGATCATTGTGACCGACCTCATGAAGACCGAGAATATGACGAGATATGCTCCAGAAGATAAGACATCTTATTTTTACGGATAAGAAGATAAGTTATCCTACTTTCATGGGGAAAAGTTGATAAGTCAGTGTCCTAATAGGATAAAGGAAGTGAAGGTAGTTTCGACTAAGAATTATTATGGGAAAATGAAAACTGTTTCTTTGCTATTATAAATAGGAGGGGAAAGCGTGCTTGTAAGGTAGAGTTGAGAAGAGAACAAGAGAGAATTAGATTTGTAAACACAAAGCAGATCAGAGAAACATATTTCGATAATAAAACATCGTCCATTCTGTGCCCGTGGATGTAGGTTGGATCTGATCCGCCGAACCATGTTAAATCTCTTTGTTGATTGGTGAATTTACTTATCTTTTGCCAAATTTGCTTTTGGTTTCCCATAAACAAAACAAATTCACAGTTGGAGGAGGATTGTCTCGGGAGTAAAAAAAACTCTTACTGCCCCTGAGACCAAAATCAGCCGTCAACAGTTGGCGCCGTCTGTGGGGACTCCAACAAAAAGCAGCTCGCGTAATAAGACAATGGCAGAAGGTGGAAATCACCGGTCGTCAGGGAGTTCAACAGCGGATTGGATGGAGAAGATGGAGAAAAATATGAGGAAAGATAGGGAGGAAAATCAAATCCTTCTGAAATCCATGATGGACAGACTGGAGAGGATGGAAGAGACGAATAATGAGAGACTAGAAGTCGGAAATAGTCGGAGGAGAGGCGAAACAGCGGAAGGAAAAAGGGTTGCAGATGAGAGCGAAGATGATGAACCTATGAGGAAGGGTCCCTACGGGATGAGGTCCGTAGTGGTAGAAAAAGATTTACAAACGGAGGATACGTGTGAAGAAGAATAGGGGAGACAATCGCCAGATTCTTCCTATGATAGCCCCCGCGACACCAGAAGAGACATGAAGTATGGTGAAACTGGACGGGAAATCTCAAGTCATGAGGAACGTCGCACCTAGGGTGACAGACGCAAAGAATGCCACATGAGGCGGCACGGTAACATAGATGGAAATATAAAATCTTGGTTAAGAAAAGAAATGGCCAAGTGGGGAGTGAACCCCAAAACTGATACGGGAGACGCTCGGGACGACGAGGCTGAATCCCCCCTCACTGAAGAAATAAGGTCGGTAAAGTTCCCAATACGATTCAACATGCCGTCCATGACGCCCTACAAAGGCCACACTGATCCAAAATCCCATATTGAGAGTTTTGTCCTATTGATGGAGGTCCAAGGAGTAGTATGGGATGCCGTTTGCAAAGTATTGCCCCTAACCTTCGGGGGATCTACCATTCTGTGGTTCAGAAGTCTAGCCCCAAGGAGCATCGGAAGCTTCGCGCAACTCAGGAAGTCATTTGTTCGGCACTTCAAAGGGGCCTGCGTCCCAAAGAAGACAATTGGGGAATTGAGGCTCATGAAACAGGGGGACGATGAACCCCTGAAGGCTTTCATTGAGCGGTACCATAGCATGGTGCTCGAGGTCGGGGGATATGAGTCGCTCGAGGCCTTGGAGAGTTTGAAGGGAGCCTTAAAGATCGGAAAGCTGTGGACCCACTTGAGGATCCAAGATACACCAGATTATGCCACCGCTCTGGAAATAGCCTGGAAGTTCGTTTTGTTGGAAAACGAGGAGGGATTATGCCCTCGTGGCGTTTGCTTGCTCCAGTGTTACCGAACATAAGGAGGAGTGTGCCCTTAATGCTTCGGACACTCTTTGATCCCTACCTATTTGGTCATTCGGATCCGTGAGAAGCATAACACGAGGAGGGATTATGCCCTCGTGGCGTTTGCTTGCTCCAGTGTTACCGAACATACGGAGGAGCGTACCCTTAACGTTTCAGACAGTCTTTGATCTCTACCTATTTGGTCATTCGGATCCGTGAGAATCATAGCATGAGGAGGGATTATGCCCTCGTGACGTTTGCTTGTTCCAGTGTTACCGAACATAAGGATGAGCATGCCCTTAATGTTTCAGACACTCTTTGATCCCTACCTATTTGGTCATTCGGATCCGTGAGAAGCATAGCACGAGGATGGATTATGCCCTCGTGGCGTTTTCTTGCTCCAGTGTTACCGAACATAAGGAGGAGCATGCCCTTAATGTTTCGGACACTCTTTGATCCCTACCTATTTGGTCATTCGGATCGTGAGAAGCATAGCACGGGGAGGGATTATGCTCTCGTGACGTTTGCTTGCTCCAGTGTTACCAAACATAAGGAGGAGCATGCCCTTAATGTTTCGGACACTATTTGATCCCTACCTATTTGGTCATTCGGATCCGTGAGAAGCATAGCACGAGGAAAGATTATGCCCTCGTGGCGTTTAATTGTTCCAGTGTTACCGAACATAAGGAGAAACATGCCCTTAATGTTTTCGGACACTCTTTGATCCCTACCTATTTGGTCATTCGGGTCTGTGAGAAGCATAGTACGTGGATGGATTGTACCCTCGTGGCGTATGCCTGCTCCATCGTTGTAAGGAGGAGCCCTCGAACAAAACGCAGGCTCCATAATGACCTGACGTATAGAGGAATGTGCCCTTACCATTTTAAACGCTCTTTGATCCAAATCCTGGTTCGCCGGGACTCTGAATTGAAAGATTCAGAATTGTGTTTTGGAGACCTCGGACGGGACGCTGTTTTGAGGCATTCGTGCTGTTGCTTTGGGATAAATGTTAAGTCACCCCCGTTTTTGATTTTATTTTCTAAAAGTTTTGTTTTTGTTTTTCGCTGGTCTGGCAAGGGGACGCCCATGCCAAATCCGATAGGGCTTCAAAGGTTGATTCACTTCCCTTCTGAATAAGTCCCAAGGATTAGTCAGCTCGGGGCTGGATTCGTTCCGCCGAGGCCTCTTGGTTAATCGGCTTGGGGCTGGATTCGTTCTGCCGAGGCAACTTGGTTGTTCGGCTCGGGGCCGGATTCGTTCCGCCGAGGCCTCTTAGTTAATCAGCTCGGGGCTGGATTTGTTCCACCGAGGCCACTTGTTTAATCGGCTCGGGGCTGGATTCGTTCCGCCGAGGCCACTTGGTTATTCGGCTCGGGGCTGGATTCATTCTACCGAGGCCATTATGTCTTCTCTCAGCTCAGGGTCGGGTTACGTCCCACCGAGTCTATCTTTTCGGACTGGGGACGTAACATTCCCCCAGAGCCAAGTGTTTCTCTCAGCTCGGGGTCGGGTTACGTCCCACCGAGTCTATCTTTTCGGACCGGGGACGTAACATTCCCCCAGAGCCACCAAGTGTTTCTCCTAGATCGGAGTCGGGTTTCGTTCCACTACATGATATTATTTTCGGCTCGGGTTGTCCCCTCACGGCCAGGCCTCGAGTAATCGTTTGCGGGAAAGCAATCGGAGCAAATTATGAAAGATAAAAAAAAGGTGGAATAGAAACACAAAAAATAAATATATAAATATGATTGTAAAAAGTTATTACAGGGAAAGTGAAGTTTGTTCAGGGTTACACGGGGCCCCGTTCGGGTTACCCCTTATAGATCGGCCCGCGCAGGAGCAGTTGGTTCTTCCTCGGTAGGCTCGGATGGCGGATGGCTTGGCTCGACTTCGGGAGGAGGGACAATGGCTTCCACATTGACGGCCTGAGAGGCCCCGATAATTACAACTTCGGGGGCCGGAGCAGGAGCCTCAGGTCGGTTCTCTTCAGGAGTAGGAGCCTCAGGTCGGTCCTCTTCAGGAGCTGGGGGTACCGGGGCAATCGAAATGGGGTCGGGATCCATCACCTCTTCGGGAGAAAGGGGTAGCCATTTTTGAAACTTCTCCTGTGAGATTTCCCCTTTACAGAAGCAGATGGCCGCATGGATAGGCCCTATATCCAGATTGGGCGTATATCGGTGTCGGCTGTGAACGGCTGATTTTGTTTGCTTTTGGAGGGAAGCCGGCTGATGTTTGACAAGTGTCAAGCTCATAGTAAACCCTAGAGATGATTTGATGGGCATTTAAATGGATGTGACGGTTGCGCGTCTCAAGAGAGTCTCCAGAAGGGCGGTGAAAAGATTTTATTTTGGCGGGAAAAGAAGTCAGACCGAGCATCTTGGTTGTACCGAGGACATGGTGGTGACAGGCCAATAAAACTTCTCCTCACAAAGGTCAGCCGTCACTCCATCAGGAGTACTATTCTTCTTATATAGTTCCCGACACCAACTTGCATACTCGTTGGAACCGAGAACTTGGGGATAGATATTGGCGGTATTTTCAGGCCCTATGATATTTAAGCAGTACGGCATGGGTAAAAAGGTAATTCCCTTCTTGGTCAAGATCATTAATGCCGACCCGACCACTAAAAGCCAACAGTAAGGGGCCGATCACTTTATGATCAGTAACCGACCACTCCAGACCAGATGGTCGGGCATTATCAGATCGATAGTAGCATTCTCAGTTCAAAAGATCATTGTGACCGACCTCATGAAGACCGAGAATATGGCGAGATATGCTCCAGAAGATAAGACATCTTATTTTTACGGATAAGAAGATAAGTTATCATACTTTCATTGGGAAAAGTTGATAAGTCATTGTCCTAATACGATAAAGGAAGTGAATGTAGTTTCGACTAAGAATTCTTATGGGAAAAGGAAAAATGTTTCTTTGCTATTATAAATAGGAGGGGAAAGCGTGCTTGTAAGGTAGAGTTGAGAAGATAACAAGAGAGAATTAGATTTGTAAACACAAAACAGATCAGAGAAACATATTTCGGTAATAAAACATCGTCTGTTCTATGCCCGTGGATGTATGTTGGATCTGATCTGCCGAACCACGTTAAATCTTTTTGTTGATTGGTGAATTTACTTATCTTTTGCCAAATTTACTTTTGGTTTCTCATAAACAAAACAAATTCACATTTGGAGGAGGATTATCTCGGGAGTAAAAAAAAAACCATTACTGTCCCTGAGACCAAAATCAGCTGTCAACATACTTAAAATTAAATATTTGGAATAACATATTTGAATTGCTTAAAAATGTCGAGGCTATTGAACTAAATATTATTTGTTGAGATTGTGATTGTTGTAGAAGGAGTTGAGGGTTTAAAATATTGAATGAAATGATAATTACATATGTTATGATTGAATTTATTGAATTGAGATTATCTAAATCTTAAAAATTTTAATTTTCAATTCACCCTCATTTTGAGTTATTTAGGCCATATTAGAAGAATTTCACATATCCTTAACCCGCGTGATTGACCAAAACCACTACAACCCACACACAATCTATACGGCGGGTTTCTGTACATGTACCACTATGACTCTCTTAAAGTCATTTGTTAGTATTATTGTTGTTAAAAACACGCACATTTTTTCGATTCTATGGTGTTAATTCTAGTTGAAACAGACAAAAATCGTAAATGGGGAAAAATCATTTAAAATCACGATTTTTAGGATATAAAAAAACAAAAATATCTATTTGATTGAACAATAATAGCACAACAAGAGCAATTAATGTTATAAAAATCTCTTCATTAATACCAATTCGTGGCTGAAAAGATTAAAACTCGAATATAAAACACGGAATTTGAATCAAAATGATACATTAAATTAAATTAAATAGTTGGTAAAATTTTACGATTTTAGATTCAATTTTTCAGATTATTCAATGATTTTAGGTAAACAAGCGATTCTCACAACCTTGCTAGTGATAATCAGCTGCTTATTCAATTTGAACAAAGCACATCATTAAAGCAATATTATGAATAAAATTAAACAAAACTGCAAATTGGTTCTATGGTGTAGTGGTTAGCACTCTGGACTTTGAATCCAGCGACCTGGGTTCGACTCCCGGTAGGACCTGTCACTTTTACTATTTTTAACCGAATTTTCAATTTTCTGAAAACATTTCATTAATTAATTTTCCAACCATATCTTACTTTCCTTCAGTTTCCAGAACAAATGGAGTTGCAAAAACACATTTTTTTTTTTAACATTCTCTTTATTAAAATTAAAAAATGCTGTCTTTTTTTGAAAAATGACTCAACCCGTTTTGTTTTTGGGCCTTTTTTGTTTTGTCTTGCCTTGTGAAAAACAAGAAACAGGCGGACTGAAAACAAAAGCAGGATTAGTTTATCCTCTCCAGTTTTCCTTCAGTTTTCTTGAATTTTCTGTGAAGCCAAACAGATGGAGGAGAATTACAAGTCAATAAAAATCGTTGAAAAAATCCCAAATTCTGGAGTCGTTTATCTCTATCTCAACCGTCCATCGCGGCGCAACGCACTGTCACTTGACTTCTTCACTGAGTTCCCCAAGGCCTTATGTTACCTCGACCAAAACCCCAACGTCAAAATCATCGTCCTTTCCGGCGCAGGCGATCACTTCTGCTCCGGCATCGACCTCAATGCACTTAGCTCCGTCACCGACCACTCCTCTTCCTCTGACCGCGGTCGCTTCTCCGAGAAATTCCGGAGAGATATCAAGTTCTTGCAGGACGCGATCACTGCCATCGAGCGGTGTCGGAAGCCAGTGATCGCATCTATCCACGGGTCGTGTATCGGAGCGGGCGTTGATATTGTCACCGCCTGTGATATTCGATTCTGTTCAAAAGATGCCTTTTTCTCGGTCAAAGAAGTTGACTTGGCTATCACAGCGGATCTTGGGACTTTGCAGAGGCTTCCGGCGATTGTCGGGTTTGGTAACGCGATGGAATTGGCGTTGACGGGTCGGAGGCTTCCGGGTTCGGAGGCTAAGGAGTTGGGCCTGGTTTCTCGGGTTTTCGGGTCAAAGGAAGAATTGGAAGATGCTGTAAGACTTTTTGCTGAGGGTAAGTTTGTATTTTCGCTCTTGATTTATTTATTTATTTTCTGATCAGTAATTTGGAATTCCGGTGCAACTAATTATTTTTGAAACAAATTCCTTAAAAAGAAATGTGATAATTAAATTATATAAACCAAACTAAACAGGGCTAAAAAGATATATGTCCTTTGACTCCATCGTGTGTAAAAAAAGAAGGATTTGTTTGTTCACGGTTCACCTACCAGAATTTACGTTAACACCTGCATTTATTTAATAGATAGTTAGAGCCGGTTTGGATTGGACCACTTAAAATTATATTAAAACTATTTTCTTAATATTTAAATTATTTAAAATCTTTTAATTATATGTATAAAAAAAATAAGGATATGTTTGTTCGCGGTTCACCTACCAAAATCTTTTAAATTATACTGTCATAATAATTCAAATACAAATTTAGGATATCTAAATGCTTATGTTTAGTTACGATAAACCTAACATCATAAAAATAATCTTCTACATATTATTAACTAGAAGTAAAATAATATAATATATAGATTATATATGAAACTTTTACTACAACATATGTTGGGTGTGCAAACAAAGTCCCAAAGTCCCACATTGGTTAGATATGGGGAAGATCATGGGTATATAAGGATGGACATGTATCTTCATTGGTATGAGGCCTTTTGGGTATAACCCAAGAGCAAATCCATGAGGGCTTAGGCCCAAAGTGGACAATATCATACCAATGTGGAGATTAGTGATGTCCTAGGTTCCTTACAGTGGTATCAGAGCCATGCCCCGGTGTTAGCCATGTGGATGAATCCTCGGAATATCGAACAAAGGTGGTGAGCCCCGATCGTGATCCGTGAGTGCTCGGTTAGACAGGCGGTGTGCTCTGGTCTTCATGGAGTGGACGGATGAATGATCGTTTGAGGGGAGGCTCAGTTGTCCTTTGTGGTCCTTTGTTCGAGGGGAGGATTGTTGGGTGTGCAAACAAAGTCCCAAAGTCCCACATTGGTTAGATATGGGGAAGATCATGGGTATATAAGGATGGACATGTATCTTCATTGGTATGAGGCCTTTTGGGTATAACCCAAGAGCAAATCCATGAGGGCTTAGGCCCAAAGTGGACAATATCATACCAATGTGGAGATTAGTGATGTCCTAGGTTCCTTACAACATACAATCAATTTAATACAAGATAATTAATAGATTTGTGAGACTGTGTAAACGCTTGGAGAAGCAACGAGAGCTCTAGTCTTCATCACTAGAGTCAAATCTACTCATTTAGTTTGTCAAATCTACTCATTTTGTCCGTATCAAATCTTTTGTACGTTGATGAAAAAACTATTATTCCTGTATAAAAAAATAAAAATAAAACTAACACAAATGTTGAACATTTACTACTATTTAGAGTGGATCCAAATATCAGAGTATAAAAAAACCACATAAGAAAACAAACAAAAAATAAAAAGATAGAGAACGTGGGAAGGGTTGCCGATTAATTCACCGGATTGAAATTTTTTGTGAACCACTGGTAGCCAAAGAGAGAACAAACGGGGAGCAGGAGATTAACGGGGAAAGGGGAAGAGATGTGAAATAAAAAGAGAAGATGAAGAGCATAGAGGGAAAAAGAAAAATGAAAAAAGAAAAAGAAAAGATGGAGGAGGAAGGAGGAGAAGAATTGGGGTGTTGAGAGAGTCTCCTACTGCCACCAATAAGGGCTGGTGGCGGCAGGGGCTATCTTTATTTTTAGGGTTTCTTTCTAAGAGCACGATGAGGGAGAGAGCACCGAGTTAGGGAATATGGAGGGTTAAGTTTGAGTGGCAATTATTAATTTTTGATAAATAACTGCTTCTAGCCAGAGTTAGTGAAAGTTCATATTTATCCAAGGTTCTGACCTTATGCGGAATTTATCACAATATTTTAAGGCAAGTCCTAAATATTATTTTTATGGATTAATTAAATTCAGAAACACCCTTAAGTCTAACAATTATAATTCAACACAAATAAAAACAATGCAGTAAATAAATCAACCACACAAAATCAACACAAATATTTTGGTGACGAAGTAGAAAACTCGTGCGAGTAAAAAACAGTGTTCTAAAATGCCGCACCTAGGCGGCGCGTATAGGGTCGGCGGCCTTTGGCCGCCGCACCTGGCCCCAAATCGTTGGGGCCACGCGCTCGTCGCAAATTCATCGGTCAACCGCAGTTGACTGATGCAGAATTCGAAATTAATTGCTTTTTTCAGCCGAATTTCACACCTCAATCCTAACCCTAACCTTAATTTTACCAAATTAACTCTCTAACTCATCAATTTGAAAAAATCCAAATTTAGAGCATAAACCTAAATTTCAAAAATTTAATCTTTTTCTATTTTTGTTACTTTCTCATCAAATTGACCATTGATAAATATTAGTCATTGCTCAAATAACATTTATCTATGATTAATATCTCCAAATCATACCAATTCTTAAACTTAATTATAGAAATTCTCAATTTCCGATTAACCATCTAGGCCCCGCCTAGGCCCTGAGTAGGCGCTCTAGGCGCTGGGTCGCCGCCCGACTAGCGCCCAACACATTTTAAAACACTGGTAAAAAACCGCTCCGGGTATCTCAGCTACCAGCCCAAAATCCACTATAACAGAGAAATACTTACAACAACTCCACCGACTAAGTACCTCTAGACTGTAAAAACTTGAAAAACTCCTCAAGCCCGTACCATGGTTTTCTTCAGAATCTCTGAAGTCTCTGAGCGGATCAACTATGCAACTCTGAACGTCGGAACTCCGACTGCCAAACTTCCTCCTTGAGAACTCTGAAGGTTTATGAAATTGGGTTTGTTGTGTTGATGGTTTAACAAAGAACGCTTTCACCAAAGCAAATAAGACAGGAGAACAAGAAGTCTTCAAGGTGAAAACAAATAGATTGAAAACTAAGAATGTGTTTAGGCTCAAAGGAATGTGTTTTCAACACTTGTGAATGTGACTAAATGTTTATTTATATAGGTAGGGCAAAGGAAAGGGGTTTCCTAGTGTTATTTTGGCTTAAAACATTTCTAAAATATCCTACTTTCGAACGGGCGTTTGAAAGCACTTCAAACGCAAAGTTTTTGCCTCAAAACGTTCGAACGAAAATACGAACGTCACACGAACGCGAGTCGCAGACTGGTTTTCATGTGCAAATTAAAACGCTTGTAACTTTCTTGTCCCTTGGCCAAATCATGCGTTCTTTATATGTATGCGATCGTCTTCGAGTCTACTTTCCAATGCAACTGACCTCATGTAAATTGGAGCTCTAAATCTTCTTGAATATTCAAAAGAGTGAACATCGCTAGGATAACTCCATCAGATTTTGTCCAAATAATTGTCCAATTGCTCCAAGATCTTCAAGATTCATTACAACTCAATTGAACTTGTTTTGTTACGGACGTTGCCAATAAAAATAGAACTAACAATCTCCCTCTTTGGCATTCCGTGACAAAACACTACCTAATACAAAGATTACAGTAAAAGACCTAAAAAGAAAATTGTCAACTGCCAACCACCACGACAGTGACTTATTACATTAAGACTCGATCTAATACCCAACTGAGTAGTCTTGAAATCAATGTCACCTCAACTATCAAATCTGCTTACCTGAAACATCCACAAACAACAACACACCGTGAAAAGCACATGGATTATAAAGAACAGATAAAGCAGCAATAAAATTCATAAAACTCTTATGCATGTACAGGTAAATATCTCACTCCCTCTTAATTCTACTCCCCTTAAGACAAAGGTAAACTAATAAATGGATATATTCTACTCGATATACTATCAAATTATCAACTTACTCTCTCCCTTTTTGTCACGAAATGAGAATGGGAAAGGTAACATAAATGAATGGTAACATAAATGAACGGTAACATGAAAGACAACACATGCAAGAAAAAAATAAATTACTCTCCCTCACTAACAGACCTATTCATTTAGCAAAAATACCACACGGAAAGTAAAACAAAACTCACTAATATGCACCCAAAAAAAATATTATGCAAAGACAAGCACACGCAAGCACACAATGAGTTTAAAACAAATTCAATTAAAAAGAGTGACTTAAACGACACTTCAAGCAAGTACAATGATACTCAGTCAGTACTCAGCTGTTTATGACATGAAATAATATGCATCACTTTAAATTTTGCTAAATACTACACGCATGCATATGACATAAACACCAAAGCATAACAAGCACTTGCATGAAAAATAAGTGCACAACGGATCAAGACTTAAAACCTTATTTTATCAGCGGGACACAGCCAAAGAATTTCATCTCTTAACACACCAAGTCCATAAAATGTGTTCATACCCAGCACCACTAGGACCTGAAAATTAGCAACATTGGTTGCATGCTATATTATTCTCCCCCTAAATATCATGAGCTCATAAATAAAAACTATTTCAAGTGAAGGTTCTTGCCCTTATCTTTTGAATTTTGGCCCATTGGCTCTTTTGCATTTGAGACTCATGTAATGTTATTTTTTTTATTAGGAGATAGTACAAGGTCATCTAGTCAAAGGTCATACTATTTAGTGAGCAAAGTATGGTAGAGATTAGATTGCCGTAAAAAAACTCATACATGCGACCAAACCTTGACAATTATAAAAACGTGTATATGAAGTGCAAGCATAAGATATACTAGAGGTTTTTACCACACACACTTACGCATATAGAGCATCAAAAAAAACAAAAGCATATTACACATGCATAAACATATATCCTACATACCATAATCACATGCAACAAGTTTTTCATGCTCTAACAAGGCAGGAAAAAAATATTTTTGGTCTGTTTCATTTTAATTTTAATTTTTTTTGTTTTTATTTTTCAGTTTTAACACCAAAAAAATATAACGACACACCATGACTTGTCAATATCCAATGGTACGTGAAGTTATATCTCGAGTACAGATCATACTACCGTTCATTCGGAATCGGCTATGAAATTTATGTCCGGGTCTCCATCGTATATACCAAATAATATATAACAAAAACAAGACACCCCATATTGCAGTAAAAAAAAAATTAAACGTACAAAAATGTAAAACACATGCACACACATATAATAGGAAAATAAAATACAACTTCTAACATGAGTTACACCGAAGTGCACTCACATCATGCCTTTTATGATCAAGGCACTTAGAAGTAGATGGTAATTCATCTTGCTTCCTTACCCAAACCTTTCTAGGAATCTCTTTCACTTGAGTATTCCTAGTCAACACAACAAATTTCTCACTGATAATTTGCGTCTATTTAGCTAGTGCAGAAACTTTAGACACTAGATTTGAGGAATCAAATTTAGGTGACACAATCTTAGGTATTTTCTTATATTTGTGCAGCATAAAGCACTTAGGCCTAATGTGTCCTGTCTTGCCACAGTGATGGCAAACAGGCACAAACCTCGGATGAGAACGAGGTTTACCCACAATACCTCTAGATCGAGTTTGGGTCACCAAACGAGGAACATCATGAGGAATCACATGACTGCACTCAATAGGCTTCTTGCCTAAGTAATGTTTAGGAGGGACAGACACAGTTCTAGACGATGACGTCTTATCGCAATTAGGCTCAAAGCTAATCATAACATGCGATCTAGTTTTTTATTCCCACTAGAAAATGCAGACAACTGGGTTCTAGCAGTTTTTTAGGTTTCGATTCTATCAACTAGACATATATTCCTCTCCTCGAGGTCATCAATCATCACAAAGCTGTGTTCAAACTTAGCTTGAGCTTCATTCTTTTCTAGCTCTACTTCCTTCAGCCTCTTATTGACCTCTATGTTCGTCTTCTTGATAGCTAAACTCTCATTAAACAGTTCAGCATAAGCTACCTGAAGACTATCATCATCTACAGACTCATCGAGAGACTTCTGAATCAGCATCATTAACATCATTCTCTCTCTCATCAGTCACACTAGCAACAAAAGTCATATAGTTGCTCTTATTTTTAGGAGACTCATCAGAAGTATAGCCACCTTCTGATTTACTAAGAGAGACTGTCATGACTTTCTTACCTTTAGCCCTAAGGTATATAAGACACTCAAAACTAATGTGCCCATAACCTTCACACTCATAGTCATGATATTGGATACCCCTACCCTCTCTAGGCTCCCACCTACTGTGCCTACTCTCTTTAGGCTCATCTTCTCTATCCATATTACTGCTACGACCATTCTTCTTCAACTTAAAAAATTTCTTAAACTTCTTTGCAAACATGGTCAAATCATGATCCGTGAGGGTATCATCATCATCGCTAGACGGATCATGAGCAACTTCCTTTGTGGTCTTCATCACTATGGTTTTAGGCTTTTTATAGCCAGAAAGCTTCTTCTCATAAACCTGCAACTTTCCTACAAGGTCGTCTAGTTTAAGTTGATCGAGGTCATTGCTTTCCTCGATGGCGGTAATCTTCAGTAGGAACTTATCAGGCAGGGATCTAAGGATTTTCCTTATAATCTTATTAGTAGGAATAGTCTCGCGTAGGTTAAAGCTTGAGTTAACAACATCGTTAATCTCAACGTAGAACTCATCGAAGGTCTAATCATCTTTCATGTGGGCGACCTCAAACCTAGTAGCAAGATCCTGAAGTCTATTATTTTTAAAGACAGTGTGCCTACATGAACAGTCTGCAGGATATCCCAAGCATCCTTGGCTATTTCACACATGGAGATTCTCATAAATTCTGCAGAGCAAACAGCACCATGAATGGTATTAATTGCCTTGTTGTTCCTATTGTTAGCGACAAAATCATCCTTGGTCCAGGTCAGTTTGTCTTTAGAGGAAGAGACCTCATCAACTATAACCACGGGAGGTTTCCACCCATACTCTACTGTCATCCAGACTCCTCTAAGGACTTAAGGAATGCTCATATGGGAACCTTCCAATGTAAATATCCAGTCTCATCAAAGAATGAGGGATAATTTATAGGTTGACTACGTTTCATAGCTAACGAGTAAATGATCGAGTTTAGGCTCTAATACCAATTGAAAGTCGTATTTATCCAAGGTTCTGACCCTATGCGGAATTTATCATAATATTTTAAGACAAGTCTTAAATATTGTTTCTATGGATTAATTAAATTCAGAAACACCCTTAGGTCTAACAATTATAATTCAACACAAATAAAAACAATGCAGTAAATAAATCAATCACACAAAATCAACACAAATATTTTGGTGACGAAGTGGAAAACTCGTGCGAGTAAAAAACCACTTCGGGTATCTCGGCTACTATAACAGAGAAATACTTACAGCGATGGTAAAAGACCTATGGTGGCAACTCTACCGACTTTAATACCTCTAGACTGCAAGAACTTGAAGAACTCCTCAAGCTCGTACCACGGTTTTCTTCAGAACCTCTAAAGTCTCTGAGTGGATCAACTCTGCAACTCTAAACGCCAGAACTCCGACTGCCAAACTTCCTCCTTGAGAACTCTGAAGGTTTAGGAAATTGGGTTTGTTGTGTTGATGGTTTAACAAAGAACGCTTTCACCAAAGCAAAGAAGACATGAGAACAAGAAGTCTTCAAGGTGAAATCAAAGAGATTGAAAACTAAGAATGTGTTTAGGCTCAAAGGAATGTGTGTTCAACACTTGTGAAGGTGGCTCAATGTTTGTTTATATAGGTAGGGCAAAGGAAAAGAGTTTCATAGTGTTATTTTGGCTTAAAACATGTTTATAGTATATCTTACTTTGGAACGGGCGTTCGAACGCACTTCAAACGCAACTTAAACGCAAAGTTTTTGCGTCAAAATGTTCGAACGAAAATATGAACGTCACACGAACGCGGGTCGCGGACTGGTTTTCATGTGCAACTTAAAACGCTTGTAACTTTATCGTCCCTTGGCCAAATCATGCGTTCTTTATATGTACGCGATCGTCTTCTAGTCTTATTTCCAATGCAACTCCATCAGATTTTGTCAGAATATTCAAAAGAGTGAACATCGCTCGGATAACTCCATCAGATTTTGTCCAAATACTTGTCTAATTGCTCCGAGATCTTCAAGACTCATTGCAACTCAATTGAATTTATTTTGTCACGGACGTTGCCAATAAAAATAGAACTAACAGCTAGATTATCAAAAATTAAATTTAAGCTTGCCTTAGTCTTATCTGAGCTAGATTTTAAAAAAGAAAAAAAAAAAAAAAGAATGAGTAGCGATGTTGCTTATGAAGCTTGAATGAGAAAACAATTAACATCCTATTGCAATTGAATGAGACACTACCGCAACGAAGGGTATGTGGTTAGTAGTAATACTTTGTGGTCATGCTACCACATCAACAAATAGGATTATAATTCATTACTCGTATTACTACTAGTCATTTTAAGTTGTCAATTTATATTCTAAGAGACTGCTCAACAAACTTTATTAGAGTTCATTACGCCTCAATAGTCAATTCATGCTAAGCTAAGAGACTGCTCTTTTGACAGGAATTGCTGTGAAGTCTCCTCTTGCTGTCACTGGGACAAAGGCGGTATTACTAAGAAGCCGAGACTTGACTGTGGATCAAGCGCTAGATTATGTCGCAACATGGAACTCTGGTATGCTTTTATCTGATGATTTAAAGGAGGCAATAGCTTCACATATTCAGAAAAGGAAAGCCGTTTTTGCCAAGCTCTGATGATTTTGCTTGCGCTCTCTGCTTTTCTTATTATTTGGAAATTACCTCAATAAATTATGCTGCCTTTAATATCTCTGTCATCAAATGCTCTTTCTTATACCCAAGAATAAGAATCTTCCACTATATAATAAAATTATAGGGGGTGTTTTATCTCAAAGAAAGATTGTGTTAATTAATGACGTTGAACTTGTTGCTTATCTGCAGTTTATAATATACCAAGGCATTGTGTCTCGGAATTATTCTCTGGATTTTGTGCAAAGAATGCAGTATACGTTGTTTATTAAAATATTTTGGTGTATATATATTTTATACTTGCTCAATTTATAGCGGTAAAAACTTGTAAATTAATAGAAGCTAATAAAAAAAAAATTGGAACGAACAGTGCCAAGAGGCCTTAAAAACTGGCGTGAGTATGTGAACTGATCTTCAAATTACTCAGGATGGATCAGCCGGTATATAATGGAACGAACAATGTCAAGAGCTTTGGCAAAATTAAAAAGTACTTGACCATGCAATCTACTATATTAGCAAGAAGAGGCTATTGTATGAGACACGCTACCAAAAAGTGGAGAAAATTTATTTGGCAATGGTGTGGGCTTCCAGGAAACTCTGACACTATTTCCAATCCTATAAGATACAAATTGTCACCAAGGAGAATCCATTGAAGTACTTGTAGTCATCACCCTCCCTATTCGGAAAGTTGGGAAGGTGGTTGGTTCTATTGATTGAGTTCGACATTGACTACATCACCAAGAAAATAATTAAGGGGTGCGCCGTGGTAGAATTCTTGGCCCAACAACCAATTGAAGGGGACCAATATGAGTTTGAGTTCCCAGATGAGAAATTAAGGCAAAAGCAATCCAAGGTTGGAATATGTATTTTGATGGAGCCATGACTTGCAAAGGTGCGGGGATTGGAATTGTTTTGGTAACCCCAAGAGGAGAGACTTTGCCTATGGCCAAAAAGGCAACCTTCTCAGTCACTAGCAACATAGCTGAATACGAAGCTTGTATCTTTAGACTGGAGGCACTAATAGCATTGGGGGCGAATGATGCAGAAATCTATGAAGATTCAGTGTTGGTAATCCGACAGATAGGAGGGGATTGGAAGTTGAAAGAGAATAAATTGAAGTCGTTTGTTCCATCTCAGAGTTTTGACGCAAAATATCATGAACTGTACATTTCGACACTTGCCTAGGAAAGAAAACCAAATAGCAGACGCCCTAGCTAATTTGGCTTCAACTTGGGAGAATCCGGAAAAGCTGACCATGAAACCCTGGTATTGATTACAACCAATTAGCCTAGTTATGAAGTAAGGAAGATTATGGATATTGAGGTCAACGATGGAAGGCCATGGTACCACGACATTCAAAACTTCTTAGAACATGAGAAATTTTCTAAAGGGGCTTGTAAAAAGGACATAATGGCAATCTCAGTTCATAAATCTAAAAGGGGACTTGTATAAACGATAGTCTAACGGAACACAGTTAAGGTGTCTGAAGGAGGAGGAAGCAAAAAATGTAAGGGAGGAAGTCCATGGAGAGGTATGTGGACCACACATCAGACTTAATTTGTCAAAGAAAATTATGCGACAAGAATTTTACTGGTTGACTATGGAGGCAAATTGCGCAGAGTTGGTAAAGCAATGTCAAGCCCATGGAAACTTAAACCATATACCACCAAAAAAGTTGCACAGGTTATCAGAGCATTGGCCTTTCTCAGCTTGGGGTATCGATCTAATCGTTGAAATCAAGACACAAGCTTTTAATGGGCATCGATTCGTAGCAGTGGTCGGGGACCACTTCTCCAAGTGGGTAGAAGCTGAATCCTTTCGTAATGTCGCAGCTAAGTAGATGGCTAAGTTCATAGTATGAAATATCATCTGCCGGTATGAAATGCCACACCACGTGATAATAGATAATGGGGTATAGTTTCAATGAGAGACCAAAGTCGTGCTACATAAGTACGAGATTGGGCACTACAAGTCTTGAACATATAAACCACAAGTCAACGAGGCAGTAAAGGCCGCCGATAAGAATTTGAAGAGAATAGCTAGATCATTCAATAAAAGGGTCCGACCCTGTCATACCCCAGGAAATCTGGGCATGTGATCGGCAAGTGAATGGCTTGGCCATCACCCCAAACCCTGACATGCACGCTAGACTGACTGACTGCATGCCTGACTATTATGCAAACATGATTATGATAAATGAAAACATACTATAAAACTTACATGAATATAACTTGAATATATATACATAGTCAATATAAACTTTAATGCATAACTCACATATACATAACTTCATAATTATTAACACAAAAATACATAAGTACATACAACGCCTTATGGACTGACTGGACGAAAACTAACTATCGGGCCTGACTCTGACGCATGTGGTGTGTAATGAATATAGTTGGGCCCCTTCCCCTCTAAAGCTTGCCTCTACATCCATGAACCTATAACCTGCAAAACAGCTAGAGAGTGAGGTAGGTCAGGTCTTTTGAAAGACTTGGTGAGTGAATATTGGAGGACCAAAGAAACGTGAAACTAAAACATTAAATAGCTGAAATTTGAAACTGCAAATCATAAGAAGAATCAAGGCACAGTTGAAGCTAAAATCATAGCATAGAGATCTGACATGGCTGGATACTAAGGCATGGCATGAAAACTGAACTTGACTGGGAACTAAACGTGACATGGGAACTGAAGCTGAATATAACAGTCTGAAGTACTATCCTGAATCTAACCCGAAGCTGACTTGAATTACATGACATGCTTGCTAACATGACCTGCTTGAGAACATTTCCTATACTTGTGTGATCTT
Organism: Zanthoxylum bungeanum; assembly: GCA_019454045.1. Taxonomy (NCBI): domain Eukaryota; kingdom Viridiplantae; phylum Streptophyta; class Magnoliopsida; order Sapindales; family Rutaceae; genus Zanthoxylum; species Zanthoxylum bungeanum. Next base: position 100,441 of record SKCR01032915.1, read on the forward strand.
GACTTGAAATATATGGATTGAAAATTGACTCATGGCACCTGACCGGTTGTCATGACCTGAAACTAACATGAGTTGCATGACATGTATCCTGACATAGCCTAAAAACATAGCCTGTAACCGAATGACACGTTGCTGAAACTGACCATGCATATCCTGGCCTGAAACTACATGATTTAAAATGCTATATGCTGACCTGAATATAAATAACCTGTTTTGAAACTACCTAAACTGAGAACTGACTACTAAAAATTTGGTCTGCTAACGTGATCTAAACTTAACCTACATGATATGAAAGGTACATGGCACGACATGAGAACGGGCTATCATAAACATGCATGATCATTATCTGACCTACATAAACTGAACCTAATCACATGGACTGTACATGATTGAGCTACACCTGATTACTCTAATAGAAAATGCATGAACCAGATCTGAATGCTAAACTAAACATGCATGAGCTGAGCCTAGATACTAAACTAAACATGCATGACTAGAAGTTGAATGCATGATCTAAAACTATATGAGATAAATTTGAATACCTGAAATAAACATGCATGAACTGGACCTATCTGAAAGTTAACATGCATGCTACATGAATAACCTGAACATGACGTGACTAACATGAGAACATGATCTGAATCCTAATAACATGAACTGAAATGTTGAAATGCTAAATACATGAATTGAAAGGCCGCACAAGCTAATATTTAACTGAAAAATAAATTAAAGACGAGTATAGAATAAGTAAACTAGGAAGCTTAAACAGAACGTGTTTGTAACATGAGAAAGATATTAGTATCAAACCACTCAAACTTGTGGTGGCTTGGTTCTAACTAACCCATGCATGGATCATGAAATTTAGGAAAGACTACATGCACTGCATTAATTCTTTTTTGCTGTACATGACCTAAAACTGCACTAACATGGTCAGATCCTAAACCTACGTGAACTGGACAAGAAATTCTGAGCTTGACGTGCCTAACTAAAAATTATTTAACCTTGCTTAAAAGTATGTTCTGAGTGGCTAAATCTGTGAGATGACATGACATGGAAATATGTTGTAAAACTAGATAAATATGTGAATATGAAAACATCTTAAGAAATCTATAATATGAAAAACATGTACATGGTTTAAAAACTTGAACTGCAAGCTGAAAACGTATAACATTACATGAAAAATATGATTTGAATTCTAAAATCAATGACCATGTCTAAAACTGTATCCATGTATTAAAAGCATACACAACTTAGAAATCTGGGGTAAACTAAAACCTACCTAGCGGGACCTAATACCTTGTAGGCAGGGGAAGCTAAGTTGAATACTGAACTGCTGAGCCTACAGGGATGATCAGTGCCTCATATGCTATCTGTGGGAATCTGGGACGCTAAAGCTGAGGGGACGAAGCTAATAGGTGGTGTGAAAACATATACATATACTGATAAAACTATTTCTAAAACATGCCCTGAATTTTGTAAAACCATTCGTGAAATCATCTACTATAAACTTGAAAATAAGAAAACGTGTTCTGAAAACTGACATGCACATTCATGACTGACTTGATAGTGACATGACTAACTTAAGATCATGAACTATGCTATTTATAATATAAGGTGACATGTTAAATGTGTAAAACATGAAAAATGTGGCTGAACATACATTCTGAGTATCTGGCTGAAATGCTGATTACAAGATCTGTAGAAATATGCATAAACTATTTCCTGAAAAACATGAACAAATCCATTCTTAAATCCTAAGTAGATAATACATGGCAAATAGGAAGGGTAAACTGGATTATAAAACAATAGCATAAACTTGAAATATGAAAGGATTTCATGAATTAACATCAATAGATCGAGAATATGATCCAAATTTCAGGAATTGAAAGTGTGAGCTAAGAACGTATCCTGATAATGAAATTTGGAATTTTAAACATATAACGTTAAGTAATGAGCATAAACTGAGAATTTAAGCTAAGGCATAAATAAAAGTTATGAGCTGAATAAGAAGACCAATGAATCAAGAGCTAAAACATAAGAAAATGGAAAGGGAAACATACACTCTTAGACTAATGCCCACTGCCAGCGTGCCTGAATGATATCGAAATAATTCATGCAAGGTGACCAACTGAACATGT